>JAVJIF010030017.1:0-60000 GCA_038442645.1 Agave tequilana
GGCAAATCTGCCTTTTTCAGCTGCCAACGGAAGATTCCTTTGGGGGCTATAATACCCCTTATTTGAGTTTGTTTTTAACAAGTTTTTGACAAGCAAATTTCTCACCTTTACAAGTGTTTTACAGCTAGTTTTTAAAAGAGTTTTGGGCTTAAAAGATTGATCTTTATTTTGTTTTAAAGGGTTGAAAAATCAAAGAAAAGAAAAATCTTTGGGAATTGATTTGATCTTCATTTACATTTCTATCTAGAGTTTTTTCCTAGAGTTTTTTCTTTTTGATTTTGATTTCCAACTCTTTGTTTTCTCACGCTTGAGCTATCTATCTATCCTATCTATTAGGATCTATTTTGTGAGAAAAATTAGTTTGTGGTTGTTGATACCACCAAGTGTAAACCCTCCTTTATTTGTGATATCCCTCTAGTGAGAGGTGATTGTATTATTATTCTCTTAGAGAAGAGGTGATTATTGGAGTGGTGGCTAAGTGCCTTATCCCTCAAGTGTGAGGTGATTGTGATTGTGTGGCTTTGTGCCTATCCCTCAATTGTGAGGTTGATCTTGTTTGGCTTTATGCCTTGCCTCTAGTGAGAGGTTGTTTGATTGAGAGGACTTGTGTACTCCGATTGTATTTACCCAAATTCTCAGTGGAGGTTCCCTGTGTGGGAAGTCCTGTGTGGACGAGTTAGTGAAAATCCTTCTGTGTGAAGGCGGGGACGTAGAGCTGGGTGCTCGAACCTCGAATCATATCCTTGTGTTTGTGTTTGATCCACTTTCTCTAACTCTCTCTTTTATATTGTGCATTGCATCTTATTGTCATATCATATATGCATGCTTGGTTTGATTGTGTGCCTATACTTGTGTCTAACCAAGAGAGTTTCATATAGCACCTCAACTCTTATTTAAAGGAATCAAGAGGAGTTAGTCCAGAGCCCTTCACTGAAAATTCGCTACACTCTTTGTTTACACTAAGTGTGTTGCAATTAGTTTTTAAATTCCACATTATTTGTCATAGATTAGCCTTACACCTATTCACCCCCTCTCTAGGTGTACTTTCAGCAAATTGATATTGGCTCTCAAATCAAGTAGTGCCCAGTTTATTATGGTCTGTATTATGATGCATGAAATTGAAAAAACACTAGAGGGGGGTGAATAGTGTTAATGCTAATCTAATGATCTTTTTAAACAGTATGTATGTATGATGCAACCGGTCACTCAAACAAGAAATTGAAGCCAAATTCCCCGTGAAGGGCTCTATTACTTCTCCTCTTTGATTCCTCTAGATTATGAATTGAGGCGCGTAATTTGATTTCTTGTTGTGTAAATAAAATGGGTGCAATAATGAAGTGCAAGCAAGAGGTATCACAAGATAGAAAAGTAAAGCAATGAAAAGCAATGGAAACCAATCGCAAACATAAGAAATTTGTTTCGACGTTCGAGCCACTGCTCTACGTCCCCGCCTCCACCACCGTGAAGAATTTTCACTAAATCTGCAAAGAAAATTTTCACACCGGAACCTTTACACCCAAGAGGATTACAATTGGTCTACACAAGACCGAGTACCCAACTCCCACCATCCCACCTCTACACAAGAGGGATCTCAACACAAGGAAATACAAGTAACTAGGTGATCAAAAGACCACAAACTTCTCTCTTACAACTTCTTATAGAGTGGGGATGATTTTTGGCTCAAGAAGTGAAGTGAGAAATTTCAGTTGTAAAGAAAGTAAAAAGAGCTTTGAAAACAACTGAAAACTTTAACCAAGAAAGCACTTTAGAAATTGAGAGCTTGAAACTTTTCTTTTCTTTAGAAACTTCAAACAATAGCGATTTTTCTTAAATTCAACAAGGGACCAATGAACTCTATTTATAGGATTAGATAAGACCAATTCATCATTTAAACTAGGTCAATAGGTCAGATAATAGGGCACAAGAAAATCAGAAATAGCTGAAAGAACCATCAAAATCAAAACCAAAAACAGATTTCAAGAAACTAGCCATTGGGGGCTGCTGGCGGCTGTCGTCAGTCGAGGCCCGTCCCGACTCGGAAGATAGCCTATATAAAAGAGCGTTGGACTCGGTCGACCGTCGACCGTAGGCTAACAAAAACAGTTGTTTGTTCTGTCGGTCGACTGGCCCGTCGACCGACAAAACCCGGAGCAAGGGTCTGTCAGTCGGTCGACCGGTCCGGTTGACCGGCAGACGTGCACAAACGTCACGCCAAAGCCACAAGGCCCGGTCGACCGGCCCGGTCGATCGATCAGCTGAAATAGATCTGGTCGACATCCCGATCGACCGTAAGGCCTGAAAGTTTTATTTTGGAAATTTTTTGAACTTCGAAGAATTTTTAAATATTTTTAAATGGCTTGATGTTTAAGTAGCATGCTATAAGGGATGAGATACATGATTTAAACTAGATGTAAAATATGAAATATTTTGAGACATATATATCAATCAAGACATGTACCTAATCCAACTAACCACAAAAATCGTATTTTGAAAAATGAAAGTGTGTGAATTTTCTTGAGCCAACTTTATTGGCCCAAGGTTACAATCACCCATGATTAGTGTATTTTGATGATTACAAAACATATTAGTTATTTGTACTAATAACATTTGTTGTTTAAGTGTGTTTCAGATTTCTAGAAGTCTTCTCTCACAAATACAAGAATTTGGACTCAAGTCAACTCCAATTGGGCTCAAGGACAAGTGTTGAAGATATATAGAGAGCCTATTGAAGATCTTGAAGTCCTTAGAAATATTGTAAGAAATAGAATGTTAAAGTTTGAGTATATGAAATTTTGCTCTAGGATTTGCACACACACTTGTTTCATATATTTCCTATGTTTTAAAAATGGTTATTTCTAAGTTTTATGCCTTAGTTTATATATACATGTACCAAAAGCTTTATATCTTGAAAATCTTGTTTAAACATGTGTATAAACTATTTTCTGCATAATACTTAGCTATATGTATTTTTAAAAATATTTCTCAAAATTTTTCTAACTCAAAACAGCCCAGTTTTCTGTTTCAGGCAACTTCGGTCGACCGGCCCCGGCCGACCGCGATGTGTCTGGACATGCACTGTTTGTGCATGTCTGTCGGTCGACCGGACCGGTCGACCGACGGAGAGCAAATTGCTCTCGGGTTATTTTTTCGGTCGACCGGACCGTCGACCGGAAGAAGGAAACTGTGTTTTCCTCTTTTGGGGCGTCGACCGGACCGGTCGACCGGGCGCCAACGGCTCTTTGCAGCTGTGCTGGCGGTCGACCGGACCGGTCGACCGCCAGGCCTGCTGTAGCCTAACGGCTCTTTCCTCTTTGGGCTATTCTGAAAAACTGTTTTTGTTTTCAGCTTTAACAGATTTTTGGAGAGTTGTTGGGGAGCTTTTTCAGAGAAAATAAGACAAAAAAATTGTTTTTAACCTATTTTTAAACCCTATAAATAGAGGAGAAGTCTCTCTTGCACATTATTTTTAGAAAATCCTCAAGTTTGTATTGTTTTCAAAAGAGAAAGAAAAGAGTTTAAAGCTTCCATTTCAATTCTTTTTGAGCTAGTTTTTCAGTTGTGTTTGATTACTAATATCACTCTACAACTGAAGTTTTTCTCACCACACTTCATAGAGCCAAAAATTCATACTCATTCTATAGTGAAGTTGTAATTGAAGTGAGAGTGTTTGTAAAAGAGTTTGAGAAAGAGTGTAGTGATCTTGTTGTGATCACTTTGTTCTTGTAATCCTTTCCTTGTGGATCAACCTCTTCGGTAGAGGTCCTTTGTACTCGGTGGAGCTCGGTGCTCGGTCTTCGGTAGACCAATTGTGTAAAGGCGTCCTCGGTGGATAGTGGAAACCCTTCACGGAGGTGAAGGCGGGGAGTAGAGCGGTGGCTCGAACCTCGAAACAAATCACTTTGTTTGCGATTGCCTTTGCGTCCAATTCTTGCTTTACTTTTCAATAGTTCTTTATTGCTTTCTATTGCATACTTGTGATATTGTTTAATTTTCTTGTGCTACTATTTGCTTGCTTATAATTCTTGTCATATATCATTGTGTTTGCATCATTCTTCATATCATCCATTTCATACTTGTGTGTGCCAATCCCGTACTCATCCAACAAGAGCTTCACATAGCGCCTCAACCCATGTCAAGGGGAATCAAGAGGAGTTTAGTCCAGAGCCTCGCAAGGGAAATTCGGCTACACTTGTTGAATTGTACTAAGTTGAGCCTCACTTGTTTTAGGTTCCGCATTTAGAGAGTTAAATTTTTAAGATTAGCAATCACACCTATTCACCCCCCCCCCTCTAGGTGTTTTTCAATTGGTATTAGAGCTTGGACTCTAGGATTTGGTCTAACAACCTTAGAGAAGATCCTAATTTGCTAATCATTTCATTCATTTTCATATAGTAAAAATGGCCGATGGAATTAAGACCCTCCTAAGTTTGATGGACTTAACTTTCCCATATGGAAAGTTAAGATGACCGTGTTTTTGCAATCTCTAGGTAGCCGAGTTGCAAAAGCCGTGACTAAGTCCTTTAGTGTACCCCCCGGTGACGAATCCACTTGGTCCGAAATAGAGACTAAGGAATTCGATGCCAATGCCAAAGCTCACTATGCACTTCTACAAGCCCTTAATGATGATGACATTTCTAGGGTTTTCATTGCAAATCCGCATATGAGATTTGGTCACATTTGATAGTCACACATGAGGGGACCTCACAAGTAAGAAGGCTAAGATTGACCTTCTTCGGTCCCATATGAAACATTTAGCAGCAAAAAATGAAACCATAGATGATATGGTTACAAGATTTACCAAGATTACTAATGGACTCTCTTCTTTAGGTGAAGATATCAACAATGATCAAAGAGTAAGGAAGATCATCCGTGCACTTCCTCCTTCATGGGAAGTTAAAGCAACAACCTTGAAGGAACTCAACGACAATGAAGAGATGGAGCTTATAGGTCTCATTGGGAACCTCAAACCCATGAGATGGAAAGGAAAGCAAAGGAGGATATGGCTCCTTCTAAAAAGACTATTGCCTTCAAGAGTCAAGCTACACACTCCGATGAAGACGATGAAGAAGAAGATGATGAGGAGCTCTCACTCCTTGTTAAGAATGTCCGGAGGATGTACAACAAGGCGAAGTAACCAAGGTAGAAGATGATGGCAAGGAGGCAAAGAAGAAAGAAAGATCACTTGTTTCAATTGCCAAAAGCCCGGACACATTGTTGCGGAGTGTCCGGACAAAGCTAAGCCCTCCACTTCTAAGAAGCCCTACAAGAAGAAGGCTATGAAGGCAACTTGGGATTCGGAGACCGAATCCGAGGAAGAATAGACACCGCCAACATGTGCTTCATGGCTAATGAAGGCACAAGCAAGGTAACCTCTTCCCCTTCTCATGATAATGAATTTTCTATGGATGTGTTAGAAGAGGCTTTTATTGAGTTGTCACAAAACTATGATTTCTTAAAGAAAAGTATCTTAAAATGAAAAAGATAATGAATCTTTAAGTCTTCAAGTTTTTACTCTTACAAAGAAAAAAGATGATTTGGTTTCCACTTTGGCCACTACCAAAATAATTTTGAAAAATATAGATTTCTTGCAAAGGTAAGGCCCACTATTGATTCAAATGAAGTTTCTATGCTTAAGGAAAGATTAGACTCATTAAGTGTTGTTTTGAAAGATTGTGAGTTTAACAAGAAGAAAATTGAGGCTATGTTTCCTAAGAAACAAGCCCCAAAGAAAATGCTCATGCTCATGTTCATGTTCATGCTACACAACCTAAACAACATGGCAAAACCCCAAAACATGCTCACACACACATACACATCATGCATTCATGTATGGTAGAGTATTCTCATGTTCACATTGTGGACGGAAAGGGCACTTAGCCAATTTTTGCTATGATAGATTAAACGTTTCACGTCATAATGTTTGGGTTCGAGGCACTAACTTTAAAGGACCCAAGAAAGTTTGGGTACCAAAATCAACAATTATGTTAAATGATGTAGGTACTTTCCAACCCAACGACGTAGAGGATTGTGGTATCTTGATAGCGGTTGCTCAAGGCACATGACTTGGGACATCAACAACTTTGCAACCCTATCAAGATATCATGAAGGTGGCACCGTCACCTTCGGAGATGACGCCAAGGGTAAATCATCGGTATTGGTAATGTAAAACTTGGCACCTCTCTTTAATTGAAAATGTAGTTTTAGTTGATGGCCTCAAGCATAATCTCTTGAGTGTTAGTCAACTTTGTGATAAAGGTTTTGATATTGTTTTTGATAATGTTTCTTGTAAAGTAATTGATAGAACTTCTAATGTTTGTGTATTTTCCGGTTTTCATGAAAGTAATGTTTATATGATTGATATGTTAAATATGTCTTGTAATATTACTTGTTTGAAAGCCCTCGATGATGACTCTTGGTTGTGGCATAGGAGATTAGGGAATATTTCTTTTGATCACATTTCTAGGATAAACACAAAGGAAATGGTGAAAGGTATTCCTTACTTGAATTTTGAAAAGGACCGAGTTTGTGACGCATGTCAATTTGGGAAACAAACTAAGTCTTCTTTCAAGTCAATTAAGGATATCATGACATCACGTCCTTTGGAGTTAATCCATATGGATCTTTTTGGCCCTACACAAACCAAAAGTCTAAGTGGGAATAGATTTGCTTATGTTTTGGTTGATGATTTTTCAAGGTTCACTTGGGTTTTCTTTCTTGAACATAAAAGCCAAGCATTTTCGTATTTCCAAACTTTTAAGAAAAGAGTTGAAAAAGAAAAAGATGTTTCGATTTTGAGAATAAGAAGTGATAGAGGAGGTGAATTCATTAACCAACCATTTACCACTTTTTGTGATGAACATGGAATAAAGCATGAACTATCTTGTCCTAGAACTCCACAACAAAATGGAGTAGTTGAACGGAAAAATAGAACATTACAAGAGATGGCTAGGACAATGCTTAGTGAATACGGTCTACCACATTATTTGTGGGCCGAGGCCGTTAATACATCATGCTACATATCAAATCGTGTTTTCTTATGTAAAAATACTACTAAAACTTCTTTTGAAATGTACTTTTCTAGAAAACCAAATGTTTCTTATTTCAAAGTTTTTGGATGCAAATGTTTTGTTTTAAATACAAAAGATAATTTAGGAAAATTTGATCCTAAATCTTATGAGGCTATTTTTGTAGTTACTCAAATACTAGTAAGGCTTATAGAGTTTTCATTAGATCATCATTAACTATTGAAGAGTCTATTCATGTTAAGTTTGAGGAATCTAACAAGTTTGTTAAGAATGTTGTAGAAATAGATGCATTGGATGAAGGTTTGGAGAAAGTGACCTTGGAGGATGCTTCTACTATGGGAGACAAACCAAAGGATGATGAAGGAAGCAAAGCTAAAGTGGAAGAGGCACAAGGAAATGAAAATCAAACACATGAGGTGGAGCCTACTCAACCACTACCAAAGGATTGGAGATACAATCCACATCATCCCAAGGACCTCGTCATAGGTGAAGTATCAAAAGGGGTAACCACTCGCTCTAGACTTCATGACTATTGTGGTAACTATGCATTCATTTCTCATATTGAACCCAAAAATGTCCTCGAAGCCGAGGCCGATTCATATTGGTTGCTAGCCATGCAAGAGGAGCTCAATCAATTTGAGCGCAACCAAGTTTGGCACCTTGTTCCTAGGCCCCACGATAGACCAACAATTGGTACTAAGTGGATCTTTAAGAATAAGTTGGATGAATCGGGTTATGTAGTTAGAAACAGGCTAGGTTAGTTGCCCAAGGTTACACTCAAATCGAAGGGATCGATTTTGAAGAAACCTTTGCACCCGTAGCACGGCTTGAAGCCATACGGATGACACTAGCATTTGCCTCATATAAAGATTTCAAATTATTTCAAATGGATGTTAAAAGTGCTTTTCTAAATAGATTTATTGAAGAGGAGGTGTATGTTGAACAACCCCCCGGGTTTGTTGATCCTACACACATCCGGATTTTGTTTTTAAATTAGATAAGCTCTTTATGGTTTAAAACAAGCCCCTAGGGCTTTGTATGAAAGACTTTCTTCATTTTTAACTTCAAATGGTTTTAAGAAAGGTAAAATTGATACAACCTTGTTTACAAAACATGTAGAAAAAGATATTCTTATTGTGCAAATTTATGTGGATGATATTATTTTTGGTTCTACTAATGAATCTCTTTACAAAGCTTTTGAGTCATGCATGAAGGATGAATTTGAAATGTCTATGATGGGGGAACTCAACTATTTCCTTGGACTCCAAATCAAGCAAAAGAAGGATGGGATCTTCATCAATCAAGCCAAGTACACAAAGGAACTAATCAAAAGGTTTGGGCTTGAAGGATCGAAAGTAAGCAAAACTCCCATGGCAACAACTACAAAGCTTGACAAGGATGAACAAGGTAAAAGTGTAGACATTAAACTTTATAGAAGCATGATAGGTAGTTTATTGTATTTGACGGCTAGTAGGCCGGATATCATGTTTTCCGTTTGTCTTTGTGCACGTTTTCAATCTTGTCCTAAAGAATCTCATATCATTGCGGTTAAACGCATAATTAGATACCTTAAGGGCACTATTGAAATGGGTTTGTGGTATCCTAAAACCGGATTATTTGAAATGAAGAGTTTTTCGGATGCCGACTATGCGGGTTGTAGGGTAGATAGGAAGAGCACAAGTGGAACATGTCAATTCTTAGGTAATTGTCTTGTATCTTGGTCTTCCAAAAAGCAAAATTCGGTAGCCCTATCAACCGCCGAGGCGGAGTATGTTGCAGCCGGAGCTTGTTGTGCACAAGTTCTTTGGATGAAACATACTCTCCTTGACTATGATTTACATTTTGATCATGTTAAAATATTTTGTGATAATACTAGTACTATTCACATGACAAAGAATGCAAATCAACATAGTAAAACCAAACACATTGACATTAGGTATCACTTTCTTAGAGATCACTATGAGAAAGGTGATATTGATATTGATTATGTTTCTACCGATTTTCAACTTGCCGATATTTTTACTAAACCTCTAGATTATGCTAGATTTTCATTTATTTGTGGTGAGTTGAATGTTTGCATTATGGATTCTTAAAATAAAATTTGTTTTTTTTCCATTGGTATTTTAACCCTTTTTGATGTATGACAAAGGGGGAGAATAAGTTTAAGAATTTGATATTTTGAATTTGTTTGAGTTTGTTAGTAAATAATAAGTTTAAGAATTTGATTTTTTGAAAGAATTTGATATTTTGAATTTGTTTGAGTTTGTTAAGTAAATAATAAGTTTAAGAATTTGATATTTTGAAAGAATTTGATATTTTGAATTTGTTTGAGTTTGTTAAGTTTGTTTAGTTAAGTTTTTGACAAATATTTTAAACTATTTTGCCTTGAATGCTTTATGTATTGTGCTTCCATAGTCAAATTTTTATACATAGCATTATTTGAGGGGAGTTTTTCAAACTCCTCTTCCATGTTTATTTAAATAACCTATATGTTTTGTCATCATCAAAAAGGGGGAGATTGTTGGCCCAAGGTTACAATCACCCATGATTAGTGTATTTTGATGATTACAAAACATATTAGTTATTTGTACTAATAACATTTGTTATTTAAGTGTGTTTCAGATTTCTAGAAGTCTTCTCTCACAAATACAAGAATTTGGACTCAAGTCAACTCCAATTGGGCTCAAGGAACAAGTGTTGAAGATCATATGAAGAAGCCTATTGAAGATCTTGAAGTCCTTAGAAATATTGTAAGAAATAGAATGTTAAAGTTTGAGTATATGAAATTTGGCTCTAGGATTTGCACACACACTTGTTTCATATATTTCCTATGTTTTGAAATGGTTATTTCTAAGTTTTATGCCTTAGTTTATATATACATGTACCAAAAGCTTTATATCTTGAAAATCTTGTTTAAAACATGTGTATAAACTATTTTCTGCATAATACTTAGCTATATGTATTTTTAAAAATATTTCTCAAAATTTTTCTAACTCAAAATAGCCCAGTTTTCTGTTTCAGGCAACTTCGGTCGACCGGCCCGGTCGACCGGCGATGTGTCTGGATATGCACTGTTTGTGCATGTCTGTCGGTCGACCGGACCGGTCGACCGACGGAGAGCAAATTGCTCTCGGGTTATTTCGGTCGACCGGACCGGTCGACCGGAAGAAGGAAACTGTGTTTCCTCTTTTGGGGCGGTCGACCGGACCGGTCGACCGGGCGCCAACGACTCTTTGCAGCTGTGCTGGCGGTCGACCGGACCGGTCGACCGCCAGGCCTGCTGTAGCCTAACGGCTCTTTCCTCTTTGGGCTATTCTGAAAAACTTTTTTTTTTTCAGCTTTAACAGATTTTTGGAGAGTTGTTGGGGAGCTTTTTCAGAGAAAATAAGACAAAAAGAAATTGTTTTTAACCTATTTTTAACCCTATAAATAGAGGAGAAGTCTCTCTTGCACATTATTTTTAGAAAATCCTCAAGTTTGTATTGTTTTCAAAAGAGAAAGAAAAGAGTTTAAAGCTTCCATTTCAATTCTTTTTGAGCTAGTTTTTCAGTTGTGTTTGATTACTAATATCACTCTACAACTGAAGTTTTTCTCACCACTTCATAGAGCCAAAATTCAATACTCATTCTATAGTGAAGTTGTAATTGAAGTGAGAGTGTTTGTAAAAGAGTTTGAGAAAGAGTGTAGTGATCTTGTTGTGATCACTTTGTTCTTGTAATCCTTTCCTTGTGGATCAACCTCTTCGGTAGAGGTCCTTTGTACTCGGTGGAGCTCGGTGCTCGGTCTTCGGTAGACCAAATTGTAAAGGCGTCCTCGGTGGATAGTGGAAACCCTTCACGGAGGTGAAGGCGGGGAGTAGAGCGGTGGCTTGAACCTCGAAACAAATCACTTTGTTTGCGATTGCCTTTGCGTCCAATTCTTGCTTTACTTTTCAATAGTTCTTTATTGCTTTCTATTGCATACTTGTGATATTGTTTAATTTTCTTGTGCTACTATTTGCTTGCTTATAATTCTTGCCATATATCATTGTGTTTGCATCATTCTTCATATCATCCATTTCATACTTGTGTGTGCCAATCCCGTACTCATCCAACAAGAGCTTCACATAGCGCCTCAACCCATATCAAGGGGAATCAAGAGGAGTTTAGTCCAGAGCCTCGCAAGGGAAATTCGGCTACACTTGTTGAATTGTACTAAGTTGAGCCTCACTTGTTTTAGGTTCCGCATTTAGAGAGTTAAATTTTTAAGATTAGCAATCACACCTATTCACCCCCCCTCTAGGTGTTTTTCAAACTTATCATAGCCTCACTCTTTAACAAACTAATTCTTACAATGATTCTTAGGTGACTACAAGATCTTCAAATTTAGGCTTCTCCATATGCAATGTTGAATAGCTTGAATCCTTGATCCCGAATTGAGTCAACTTGAGTCAAAAATACCTTCCTTTAGGGAAGAAGACATCTTGAATCCTTAGAACCCTGAAACACACTTAAACACAAAATATGATTAGTACAAATAACTATATTTGTTTTGTAATCATTAAAACTCAAAACCGGGTGATTGTAACGTTGGGCCAATAATCTCCCCCTTTTTGATGATGACAAAACATATAAGTTATTTTTTAAAAAAATGGGAAAATTGGAAAAGGAGCTTGGAGGCTCCCCTCAAATCATGTTATATAAATGAATGGCTATATACATAAATGAAAAGTAAAAACAAGAACTTGGCATAAAAAAGTCATAAGAATTCAAAACATATAGCTCAACAAACAATAACTCAAAACATAAAACACATAACTCAAAACTCAAAACTTAAAACTCAAAAACTCGAAACTCAAAATACATCACTCATAACTCAAAAAAAAAAAAACTCAAAACTCAAAACTCAAAACTCATAACTCAAAACTCAAAACTCAAAATAATAAACTAACTTTTCTTCCCCTTTTGTCATACATCAAAAAGGGTAAACATTGTTAAAATTTTCATGATTCCATAACACAAACATTCAATTCATCACAATAAAAGAAAATCTAGTATAGTCTAATGGTTTTGTAAATATATCGGCAAGTTGAAAATCGGTAGAAACATAATCAATGTCAATATCACCTTTCTCATAATGATCTCTAAGAAAGTGATACCGAATGTCAATGTGCTTAGTCTTACTATATTGATTTGCATTTTTAGTCATATGAATAGTACTAGAAATTGACATATTTTACTTGTACTCTTCCTATCCACTCTACTACCCGCATAGTCGGCATCCGAAAACTCATCATTGAAAATTGTCCAGTTTTCGAATACCACAAACCCATTTCAATTGTGCCCTTAAGGTATCTAATAATGCGTTTTACCGCAATCAAATGGGACTCTTTAGGACACGATTGAAATCGAGCACAAAGACAAACACAAAACATAATATCTGGCCTACTACTAGCCGTTAAATACAACAAGCTACCAATCAGGTTACGGTAGAGTTTAATGTCTACATTTGTACCTTGTTCATCCTTGTCAGCTTTGTGGTGGTAGCCATGGGAGTTTTGCTTGTCTTAGCCCCTTCAAGCCCAAATTTCTTGATAAGTTCCTTCGTATACTTGGCTTGATTGATGAAAATCCCATCCTTCCTTTGCTTGATTTGGAGACCAAGGAAGTAGTTAAGCTCGCCCATCATAGACATCTCAAATTCCTCCTTCATGCATGATTCAAAAGCTTTGCAAAGATTTTCATTAGTAGAACCAAATAAGATATCATTAACATATATTTGAACTATAAGTATATCATTTTCAACATGTTTGGTGAACAAAGTAGTATCTATTTTTCTTTTATTAAAACCATTAGAAATAAGAAATGAAGAAAGTCTTTCATACCAAGCCTTAAGCTTTGTCTAGTTTGAAAACAAAATTCGGATGTGTTGGATCAACAAACCCGGGGGTTGTTCAACATGCACCTCCTCTTCAATAAATCCATTTAAGAAAGCACTTTTTATATTCATTTGAAAAAGTTTAAAATCTTTATATGAAGCAAATGTAAGTGTCATCCGTATGGCTTCAAGCCGTGCTATGGGTGCAAAAGTTTCCTCAAAATCGATACCTTCGACTTGAGTGTAACCTTGGGCCACTAACCTAGCTTTATTCCTAACAACATTTTCTGATTCATCCAACTTATTCTTAAAGATCTACTTAGTACCAATTATTGGTCTATCGTGGGGCCTTGGAATAAGATGCCAAACTTGGTTGTGCTCGAATTGATTGAGCTCCTCTTGCATGGCAAGCAACCAATATGAGTCGCCCTCGGCTTCGAGGATGTTCTTTGATTCAAAATGAGAAATAAATGCATAGTTCCCACAAAGATCATGAAGTTTAGAACGAGTAGTTTCCCCTTTTGATACTTCACCTATAATAAGATCCTGGGATGATGTGGATTGAATCTTCAATCTTTTGAAAGTGGTTGAGTTGTCTCCACTTCAACTTCTTGAACTTTATTTTCTTCATCACCCTTTGGCATGTCTTCAAGAGTAGGTGAGTCCTTCAAAGTAATTTTCTCCATGTCTTCATTTAGGGAATCTATTTCTACAACATTCTCAACAAACACATTAGATTCCTTAAACTTTACATGTATAGATTCTTCAATAGTCAAGGATGACTTATTGAAAACTCTATAAGTTTTACTAGCGTTCGAGTAACCAATAAAAATTTCTTCATAAGATTTTGTATCATATTTACCTAAATTATCTTTAGTATTCAAAACAAAAATTTACAACCAAAAATTTTAAAGTATGAAACATTTGGTTTTCTTGAAAAATAAATCTCAAAAGATGTTTTAGAAGTGTTTTTGCATAAGAAAACCCTATTTGATATGTAATAAGATGTGTTAACGGCCTCGGCCCATAGATAATGAGGGAGACCGTACTCATTTATCATTGTCCTAGCCATCTCTTGTAATGTACGATTTTTTCTCTCAACGACTCCATTTTGTTGTGGAGTTCTAGGACAAGATAGTTCATGCTTAATTCTATGTTCTTCGCAAAAGTGGTAAAGGGTTGGTTATTGAATTCACCACCTCTATCACTTCTTATTCTTAAAATAGAAGAATCTTTTTCCTTTTCAACTCTTTTCTTAAAGGCTTGAAAATATGAAAAGGCTTGATTTTTGTGTTCTAAAAAGAAAACCCAAGTAAAATGAGAGAAATCATCAATTAAAATGAAAGCAAAATGATTCCCACTTAGACTTTTAGTTTGTGTAGGACCAAACAAATCCATATGGATCAACTCCAAAGGTCGTGATGTCATGATATCCTTGATTGATTTGAAAGAGGACTTGGTTTGTTTTCCATGTTGGTACGCATCGCAAATGCGGTCCTTTTCAAATTTCAAGTAAGGAATACCTTTCACCATTTCCTTATTGTTTAATCTAGATAGATGGTCAAAAGAAATGTGGCCTAATCTCCTATGCCACAACCAAGAGTCATCATCGAGGGCATTCAAATAAGTAGCATTGCATAGCATTCTAGACATATCAATCATGTATACATTATTTTTACGAAATCCGAAAAATATACATGTATTGGATTGTCTATCAATAACACTACATGCTAGGTCATCAAAAATAACATTAAAACCTTTATCACAAAGTTGACTAACACTCAAGAGATTATGCTTGAGGCCATCAACTAAAACAACATTTTCTATTAAAGGAGATGTACCAAGTTTAACATTACCAATACCAATGATTTTTCCTTTGGCGTCATCTCCGAAGGTGACGGTGCCACCTTCATGATATCTTGATAGGGTTGCGAAGTTGTTGATATCCCAAGTCATGTGCCTTGAGCAACCACTATCAAGATACCCCCACTCCTTACGTCGTTGGGCTTTGGAATGTACCTACATCATTTAACAAATTTGTTGACTTTGGTACCCAAACTTTCTTGGGTCCTTGAATGTTAGTATTCCGAACCCAAACATGATTATGCGATGCATTAATCTATCATAGCAAAATTTAACCAAATGACCTTTACGGCTACAATATGTGCATGAAAAAACTTTGCCATACATGAATGCATGATGAGTGTGTGGAGTATGAGCATGTTTAGGGTGCTTAGCATGATGTAAAGGTTGTGATTTATGAACATGAGTATGAATAGCATGTGAATGTTTCTTTGAGACATGTTTCTTAGGAAATATAGCCTCTAGTCTAGTTTTATCAAATTCACATTTCTTCAAAACTACTCCTAATGAATCAATTTTCTTCTTTAGCAAGGAAATCTCGTTTTCATTAATTTGTGAAAATTTACCTTTGCAAGAAATTTTATAGTCATCAAAATCCTTTTGAGTAGAAGAGAGAGTTGAAAACAATTCATTTTTTTCTTTTGTGAGAATGAAAACTTTGTGGTTGAGTGATTCATTTTCCTTTTTCATTTTCAAGTATTTCTTTTTGAGAAAATCATAGTTATGAGATAGTTCTTCAAAAGCTTCTCCTAGTTCATCTATAGATAGTTCACAATCAATGGATGTATCGGGTTACCTTACTTGTGCTTTCATTTGCCATGAAGCACATGTTGGCGGTGTCGACCTCCTCATCGGATTCACTCTCCGAATTCCAAATAGCCTTTAAAGCTTTCTTTTTGTATGGCTTCTTGGAGGTTGAGGGTTTGCCTTTGTTTTCCGGATATTCCGCAACAATGTGACCCGGCTTCCGGCAATTGAAGCAAATGATTTTCTTCTCTTCTTTACCTTGCCATCTCCTTCTATTTTGGAACTTTGCCTTGTTGTACATTCTCCGAACATTCTTTACAAGAAGAGAAAGATCTTCATCATCCTCTTCTCATCATCCTCGTCGGAGTAGGTGGAAGAGCTCTTGAAGGCAATAGCTTTCTTCTTAGGAGGAGCCATCTCTTCTCTTGCTTTTCTTTCCATCTCATGGGTCTTGAGATTCCCGATGAGACCGATAAGCTCCATTTCTTCCTTGTCTTTGAGCTCCTTCAAAGTTGTGGCTTTGACTTCCCAAGATGGAGGGAGTGCACAGATGATCTTCCTCACTTTTTGGTCGTTGTCAATGCCGTCAGCTAAAGAAGAAAGTCCATTAGTAATCTTTGTAAGCTTAGTAACTATATCATCTATGGTTTCATTCTCTTGCATAGAAAAATTTTCATATTGGGAACGAAGAAGGTCGATTTTTGCCCTCTTTACTTGTGAAGTTCTCTCATGAGTGACAAGTAGGTGAGTCCAAATCTCATAAGCAGATTTGCAATGAATGACTCTAGAAATCATCATCATTAAGAGCTTGAAGCAATGCATAGTATGCCCTAGCATTAGCGTCAAACTCTTTCGTGGCAAAATCGGAGCAAGTGTCCTTATCACCAAGGGGTGCACTAAAAGGTTTGGTCACCGCCTTTGCAACCCGGCTCCCTAAGGATTGCAAAAACACGGTCATCTTAACCTTCCATATGGGAAAGTTAAGGCCATCAAACTTCGGTGGGGTCTTAATTCCTTTGGCCATTTTTACTAAGTGTATGAAGATGAAATATGAATAGAGTGATTAGCAATATAGGATCTTTCTATGGTTGTTAAGCCAAGAGCCTAGAGACCAAAGCTCTGATATAAATTGAAAAACACCTAGAGGGGGGTGAATAGGTGTGAATGCTAATCTAATGATCTTTTTAAATAAGTATGTATGTATGATGCAACCGGTTACTCAAAACAAGAAATTAAAGCCAAATTTCCCGTGAAGGGCTCTAGAACTTCTCCTCTTTAATTCCTCTAGATTATGAGTTGAGGCGCGTAATTGCTTTCTTGTTGAGATGAGTAAAGACCAAAAAATGCAAGTAAATGAAATGGGTGCAATAATGAAGTGCAAGCAAGAGGTATCACAAGATAGAAATGTAAAGCAATGAAAAGCAATAAGGAAACCAATCGCAAACACAAGAAATTTGTTTCGAAGTTCGAGCCACTGCTCTACGTCCCCGCCTTCACCACCGTGAAGGAGTTCCACTAAATCCGCAAAGGAATTTTCACACCGGAACCTTTACACCTAAGGGGATTACAATTGGTCTACACAAGACCGGAGAACCCAACTCCCACCAATCCAACCTATACACAAGAGGGATCTCAACACAAGGAAATACAAGTAACTAGGTGATCAAAAGACCACAAACTTCTCTCTTACAACTTCTTATAGAGTGGGATGATTTTTAGCTCAAGAAGTGAAATGAGAAAATTCAATTGTAAAGAAAGTAAAAAAAGCTTTGAAAACAACTGAAAACTTTAACCAAGAAAGCACTTTAGAAAGTGAGAGCTTGAAAACTTTTCTTTTCTTTAGAAACTTCAAAACAATAGGGATTTTTCTTAAATTCAACAAGGGGCCAATGACCTCTATTTATAGGGATTAGATAAGAGCAATTCATCATTTAAACTAGGTCAATAGGTCAGATTATAGGTGTTGGCCCAAAGGCCTTCCACTCTAGTTTTGATGATGATTAACTCATGTAGTTATGTGTACTAATTATCTTGTGATTTTAGTTTCAGATCATTAGTCAAGATATTAGTAGGTGATTAGCTTCAACAAGATGATTTGGAAGCTTTCACATGTTGATTCAAGAGCCCGAGTGTCAAAGATCATACATAGCACTTGCTCGGTGGACCAAAGAGTTTAGGATCGAGTCGGCTTGGAGATTGCGCTCTACAAGAAGACATCGGTACCTTAGTTTAGTTTTGTGTTTAGATCCAAATTGTAAAGATTAGAATAGTATGATAAGCTCAAGTTCACAACACACACTTTTCATGTTTTGAATATTGGTTTTCGGGTTTTCGGTTTTAGGTTTAACCGATCTTGGTTTTCATGAATAGATATTATATCAAAATAAGTTTACATAGTTTATTGTATATTAGATTTGTTCTATATACATGCATGCTTCAACTACTTAGACAAACTTAAATTTGATATACCTATTCATGTGTTTTAGGTTTTGTGTTTTAACAAACTTATTTTTGGAATTAAAGACAAAAACTATGATATGTAAATGTTTCATGTATATTGGATTTCTATCCATATGCATCATGCTTCAATGTTGTTTAAATATCATGTTTTTGTATTTGGATGAGTTTTGGACAAAACGTATTTTCTATTCAAAATCCAAGTTTTAGAAAATACAGTTTTTAGTTTTTGGTAAAAATGATAAGATACAAAAATAGTTCAAATTGTATGATATTTGAGTTGAAATTTTTATCACTTGTTTATATATCAATGCAAAATGATAAAACTATTTTTTGGTGATTTTTAGGAGTGTTAAAAGATTTTTCAAAATATTTTTAAAAGAATATTTAACATGTTTCTAACCCAGTTTTCTGTTCCAGGCTTCACCCAGTCGACTAGTCGAATGACCTAGTCGACTGGGGCTGAAGTCGGTCGACCGGATCGGTCGACCGACGTGCACAAACTTGTGCACATCTGGCTGGTTGGCACGGTCGACCGGGCCAGTCGACCGTCCCTGAGAGTAGAGCTCTCTGTTTGTTTGGGTCGACCGGGGCGGTCGACCGGTAGCTGCCAACGGGCAGAATTTGACCATTGGACGGTCGACCGGACCGGTCGACCGGCAGGGTTATTTTGACAAAATCTGCTGCCAACGGCTAGTTTCCAGATTTGCCTATAAATACCCCATTGGAAAGAGTTTTTCTCTAAGATTTTTTGTGCGAATTTTTTTTACTCTCTGGTGTTTTCACTGTAATCAAAAAAGTTTTTGAACTCATATTGAACAACCTATTTGGAGTTTTTGCTAGGGTTTGGAAAACCAAAGAAAAGATTTTTGGAAAAGAGTTTTGATTCATCTTCTATATTTTGGTTTCAGTTTTTCCCAAGGATTTTTCTTTGTGATTTTGATTTCCATTCCATTGGTTTTCTCCACACTTGAGCTAAAATCTACTATCTCTTCTATAGGATCTTTGTGTGGGAGAAGAAATTGTTTGTGGTTGTTGTTAAACCACTAAGTTGTAAACTCAATCTTTGCTTTGTGCCATTTCCCTCATTGTGTTGAGGAGGTTGTGCTATTTGGGTTGTATCCCTCAAGTGGTGAGGTGATTCTTGTAAGCTTTGTGCTAATCCCTCAAGTTGTGAGGTGATTGTTTGGTTGGCTTGGAGTTGTGCCTCAAGAGGAGGTTGTGTTTGTAAGGAGAGAGTTGGGTACTCCTTGTATTGTGATTGCTCCAAATCCTCGGTGGAGGTTCCCTTTGTGGGAGTCCTTTATGGACAAGCTAGTGGATTAGAAATCCTTCTGGGTGAAGGCGGGGATGTAGAGCTGGGTGCTCGAACCTCGAAACATATCTTGTTGTTTGCGCTTGATCCATTGACTCTCTCTATCTCTCTCTTTACTTTGTGCCTTGCAACTATTCATATTGTGCATTCATATTTGCTTGGCTTGGTTGTGTGTGCATCATTTGTTGATCACACTTGAGTGTATTTGCAATTAAGTTTTTAAATTCCGCATTTAGTTCATAGATTAGCATTGTCACCTATTCACCCCCCTCTAGGTGACTTTTCAATTGGTATCAGAGCTAGCGCTCCTGATATTTAGGTTTAACCACCTAGGAGTGAGATCTTGGTTTGCTAATCTTCATTTGCATATTTCATTTGCACACATATAGTTGCACTAATGGATAGCCCTCCTATGTTTGACCATTTTAGACTTGATGCTTGGAAGGCAAATATGAGTAGACATTTAAAAAGCCTAGGACATCTAGTTTATCAAGCCTCTACTCAAGAATCATTCCCTAATAGTAGCAAGCATAAAAAGGCTAAAGCATTAGCACTTAGAGCACTTAGAGCATCTCTTAATGAACATCTTTTACCGATTTTTGATCATTATGACTCGGCTTTTGCAGTTTGGAGCATATTGACTTCTCCCGAGCTTCCAAGGATTATTAACAAGATGAGGAGATCTATGAGAGAAGTCCGAAGAGCATTGCTTCATGGTCAAAGGGAATAACTCCCTTGAGGTACAATCGGACACTCAATTAGATGATAGCTCTAGTTCCTATTGCTATGGATGTTTAGAAGTTCAAACTTTAAATATAGAACTTGCTCAAAAGCTTGAAAATTTGTTGAGAAACCATGATTTGTTGAAAAATGATAATCTTGTTTTGAAAGATGAATTAAAGGATTTATGTTCTAACTTTGAATTGGTTTTGCAAGAGAAGGAAGATATCACTAGTTAACGTGACTCACTAAGATCTCAACTAGACCTTGCCCTTAATGAAATTGAAGTTTTGAAAAGCAAAAATGATTGTGATGATGTTGTGAAGCTCAATGAGATTTTATCTTCAAAATTGGATTTTACTTTTAAAGATAACCTTTCTTTGAAAAATAAAATTGATTCTATCACTAAGGAACTTGATCTTATTTTAAAGAAAAATGAATCTTTACAAAATGAGATTGATATTCATGTTTGTCATGCTAGTTTAGCTTCTTGTTCTAGCACACCTCTTGCATGCTCCACTTTATCTTCCACTATTAAAAATGATATAAATGTTTTGAAGATGAGTGTTGATAGTTTGGGCTCCACTTTGAGCCAATGCACTTTGAACCATACACGTTTGGAAACCTTGGTTCGCAAGAAACAAGTTCCAACCTTGCATGCACACCCTACACGGCATACACATGCTTTCCACGGTCACCACCATAACATGTATGCTCATGTGTACACATGTACACATTGTGGCCGAAAAGGCCATCTTGCTAGATTTTGCTATGATCGTTTACATATTAAAAATTTAGCAAATAATCTTGTTTGGGTTAGGAAAGATACTAACCCCTATGGACCCAAAAGAAAATGGTTACCAAAAATCACCTCCTTGACTTTTGATGTAGGTAGGAGCTCTCGCATCACGTGAGAGTTTTGGTGCCTTGAGGTGGATGCATTCTAAGCTTAAAAGAGAACCATTTGGATGCTTCACTCTCAAGGGGATTTGGTGGGAGGACCACCGTGGTTTGGAGAACTAGAGATGCACCTTCATCGGTTTTGGTATCATTCTCTAACTCCCATTTTATTTGCATGCTTTTCATGTTCATCTATTCATAGCATGTCTTGTTTTATTGTTCATTATACTTATGTCATGTTGATTAGATTAGTGTTATACATGTTTGGTTACTTGAGCACCCATGTTTTACATGGATCTATATTTTGTGTTCTCACCTTGTTTAAACTAACATGTATGCCCTAGATCTAATGCACATGCATATGCATTATGACCATTTGGATGCTTATGAATGTATGACTTTTATTTTAATAATTCATGTTTTGATGTTGGATTATGATTCCCGTTTTATGCTTCATGTTTTGACTACTTGCTTGAATGATAAGTTTTCATTAAGACTAGGATTTATACTTGTACAACTAGTGAGCTACAAATAGACCTTTATATATGTTTGTGCTTGAACGCTCATTTGTATTCACTTGATGTACTAGTATAGTCTAGTTTTGATGATTCATGCATTCAAACTTGTATTCCTCAATTTGGATATGTTTTCTATGATCTCGTGTTTTAACTTCATGTATATGTCTATCTTGTCCAAACTATTAGATATACATATACATCCTTGAGCCACGTGCCTTCATGCATATACTTTTGTGGACTCATTATGTTTAGGATATGTATGTATACTTTAGTTTGAACATGACATACATATGCCTTGAAGCTTAAATCGTTTGGATAAATTTCACATTTACTAGGTGATTTCACATTTATGATGAATTCATGTCTTTAAGATGATTTCAATTGGTGATTTCACATCCTAGATGAATTTCATGTTTTCAATATTGAGCTTGATTGTCCATTTTCATGTTGATATGTTTCTCACACACTTGTACACTCACCTTATTTAATGTTTTCTCATGACTTAGTTTTCATGAGTTCAAATTGTGCTATATAGACTTTGAGTGTTTAGTGCCATGTGATTTACATGTATTTCATGAAAAATAATTTTATTTTCATTTCCTACTTGAAGGATTTCGTACTAGTTTAAAAGTTTTTCCTACAACTAGTTCGTATTCTTCACTTTGGTAGAGTTTTTCAAACATACTATATTTTCAAATCTACTCTTTGAAAACCCCTACCATCCATGGGTGGTTGGATGGGAGATCATGTTCATGTATGCCTTACAATGAAAATCATTTAAATCTTGAATCATGATTGGGAGGTATAGGAATATGAGATATACACTTGATCTTATTGTTATTTCAATTGGTATCATTGAATTTCTTTCAATTGGCATCATTATTGACATTTCTTGTATACTCATATATTTGTATATATGTATGCAATCATTTCAAATAGTATCAATTTCAATTGGTATTCTTTTTCATACATATATGTGTTTTATATGTGCTTCCTATATTTCTATATTGCCAAGCACAAGTTTTGTTTATGCTAAGCTTGAACTTCAACTTTGTTTCAATAGATTAAATTTTCAATTGGTATTCTTCAACTAGCTTATGCATGTGTTTAGTTGGTATTTCATAAAGGGGGAGAAAACTCATATTTTTATCTTTCAATTGGTATTTTATTTGCCATTGGTATTTTGTATCCCACTCCCTTGCTTTATGTTAGAAAATAATAATTTCAATTTGATATCAAGATTTATGTTTAAAATTCAAAATTTGTAACGTTTAATTTCAATTGGTACATTTGTTTAATTTCAATTGTTATCAAGATTGTTTATCTACATTTGGTTTGTTATTTGTTTACTTATCAATTGGCATCAAGATCCTTGTTTTTCAATTGGTATAGTTTCTCTTTTAATTGGTATCAATATGTACTTCATTGACACATTTTTAAATTGGTATCATATTTGATTTGACCCCTAATTGACATTGTTTTTGTTTTAGACAAAAAGGGGGAGACATTTGTTTTGTTTTATTTCATCCCTTTATTGATTTTTAGTTTTTGAACAAAAAGGGAAGAAGAATATGTTTTTATTGTTTTGTCTTTACCCCTTTGTTGATGATTGACAAAAAGGGGAAGAAGAATATAAGTTTTATATATGCATATTTATGTTTTGCATATATTAAGTTTTATTGGTATCTAGAATATGTTTTTTTGTTTTGAAAATTTCATTGGTATCTAGAGTCTTTTGGTATCTAGAGCCTTTTATTGTTTTATGCATGACTATGCATATTCATGTTTAGTATTCATTGCATATCTATTTAGTTGTTTATTGCTATGCATGAGTTAAGGGGGAGCTTCTTTGAAGCTTAACTTAAATCCATGCATATATAACTCCATGAGTTTTGCCATCATCAAAGGGGGAGATTGTTGGCCCAAAGGCCTTCCACTCTAGTTTTGATGATGATTAACTCATGTAGTTATGTGTACTAATTATCTTGTGATTTTAGTTTCAGATCATTAGTCAAGATATTAGTAGGTGATTAGCTTCAACAAGATGATTTGAAAGCTTTCACATGTTGATTCAAGAGCCCGAGCGTCAAAGATCATACATAGCACTTGCTCGGTGGACCAAAGAGTTTAGGATCGAGTCGGCTTGGAGATTGCGCTCTACAAGAAGACATCGGTACCTTAGTTTAGTTTTGTGTTTAGATCCAAATTGTAAAGATTAGAATAGTATGATAAGCTCAAGTTCACAACACACACGTTTCATGTTTTGAATATTGGTTTTCGGGTTTTCGGTTTTAGGTTTAACCGATCTTGGTTTTCATGAATAGATATTATATCAAAATAAGTTTACATGGTTTATTGTATATTAGATTTGTTCTATATACATGCATGCTTCAACTACTTAGACAAACTTAAATTTGATATACCTATTCATGTGTTTTAGGTTTTGTGTTTTAACAAAACTTATTTATGGAATTAAAGACAAAAACTATGATATGTAAATGTTTCATGTATATTGGATTTCTATCCATATGCATCATGCTTCAATGTTGTTTAAATATCATATTTTTGTATTTGGATGAGTTTTGGACAAAACGTATTTTCTATTCAAAATTCAAGTTTTAGAAAATACAGTTTTTAGTTTTTGGTAAAAATGATAAGATACAAAAATAGTTCAAATTGCATGATATTTGAGTTGAAATTTTTATCACTTGTTTATATATCAATGCAAAATGATAAAACTATTTTTTGGTGATTTTTAGGAGTGTTAAAAGATTTTTCAAATATTTTTAAAAGAATTTTTAACATGTTTCTAACCCAGTTTTCTGTTCCAGGCTTCACCAAGTCGACTAGTCGAATGACCTAGTCGACTGGGGCTGAAGTCGGTCGACCGGGATCGGTCGACTGACGTGCACAAACTTGTGCACGTCTGGCTGGTTGGCACGGTCGACCGGGCCGGTCGACCGTCCCTGAGAGTAGAGCTCTCTGTTTGTTTGGGTCGACCGGGGCGGTCGACCGGTAGCTGCCAACGGGCAGAATTTGACCGTTGGACGGTCGACCGGACCGGTCGACCGGCAGGGTTATTTTGGCAAAATCTGCTGCCAACGGCTAGTTTCCAGATTTGCCTATAAATACCCCATTGGAAAGAGTTTTTCTCTAAGATTTTTTGTGCGAATTTTTTTTACTCTCTGGTGTTTTCACTGTAATCAAAAAAAGTTTTTGAACTCATATTGAACAACCTATTTAGAGTTTTTGCTAGGGTTTGGAAAACCAAAGAAAAGGGTTTTTGGGAAAAGAGTTTTGATTCATCTTCTATATTTTGGTTTCAGTTTTTCCCAAGGATTTTTCTTTGTGATTTTGATTTCCATTCCATTGGTTTTCTCCACACTTGAGCTAAAATCTACTATCTCTTCTATAGGATCTTTGTGTGGGAGAAGAAATTGTTTGTGGTTGTTGTTAAAACCACTAAGTTGTAAACTCAATCTTTGCTTTGTGCCATTTCCCTCATTGTGTTGAGGAGGTTGTGCTATTTGGGTTGTATCCCTCAAGTGGTGAGGTGATTCTTGTAAGCTTTGTGCTAATCCCTCAAGTTGTGAGGTGATTGTTTGGTTGGCTTGGAGTTGTGCCTCAAGGAGGAGGTTGTGTTTGTAAGGAGAGGAGTTGGGTACTCCTTGTATTGTGATTGCCCCAAATCCTCGGTGGAGCTTCCCTTTGTGGGAGTCCTTTGTGGACAAGCTAGTGGATTAGAAATCCTTCTGGGTGAAGGCGGGGATGTAGAGCTGGGTGCTCGAACCTCGAAACATATCTTGTTGTTTGCGCTTGATCCATTGACTCTCTCTCTATCTCTCTCTTTACTTTGTGCCTTGCAACTATTCATATTGTGCATTCATATTTGCTTGGCTTGGTTGTGTGTGCATCATTTGTTGATCACACTTGAGTGTATTTGCAATTAAGTTTTTAAATTCCGCATTTAGTTCATAGATTAGCATTGTCACCTATTCAACCCCCTCTAGGTGACTTTTCAATAGGCACAAGAAAATCTGGGATAGCTGAAAGAACCATCAAAATCAAAACTAGAAAACAGATTTCAAGAAACTAGCCGTTGGGGGCTACTGGCGGCTGTCGGTCGACCGATAGTCTATCTGGCAAAAGAGTCGTTGGACTCGGTCGACCGACCGGTCGACCGTAGGCTAAATAAAAATAGCTGTTTGTTTTGTCAGTCGACTGGCCCGGTCGACCGACAAAACCCGAGAGCAAGGGTCTGTCAGTCGGTCGACCGGTCCGGTCGACCGGCAGACGTACACAAACGTGCACGCCAAAGCCACAAGGCCCGGTCGACCGGTCCGGTCGACCGATCAGGTCTGAAATAGATCCGGTCGACCGTAAGGCCTGAAACAGTTTTATTTTAGGAAAATTTTTGAACTTTAAAGAATTTTTAAAATATTTTTAAATGGCTTGATGTTTAAGTAGCATGCTATAAGGGATGAGATATATGATTTAAACTAGATGTAAAAATATGAAATATTTTGAGACATGTATATCAATCAAGACATGCACTTAATCCAACTAACCAAAACAAAAACCGTATTTTAAAAATGAAAGTGTGTGTGTGTTTTCTTGAGCCAACTTATCATAACCTCACTCTTTAATAAACTAATTCTTACAATGGTTCTTAGGTGACTACAAGATCTTCAAATTTAGGATTCTCCATATGCAATGTTGAATAGCTTGAATCCTTGATCCCGAATTGAGTCAACTTTAGTCAAAAGTACCTTCCTTTAGGGAAGAAGACATCTTGAATCCTTAGAACCCTGAAACACACTTAAACACTAAAATATGATCAGTACAAATAACTATATATGTTTTGTAATCATTAAAACTCAAAACCCGAGTGATTGCAACTTGGGCCAATAGAAATGGTTGGACTCCCTGGGCTTTTGTATTTACAGGGATGGGCCCGATTAACAACTCACTTATGTAGGATGCGAGGAAGATCTTCCTAGGGATTTGTTTTTCTTTTCTTGGTGCATATGTCTTTTAAAAATTTTTCCTATAATGGGACTTGTTGTATGGCATTAAGAAGGGGCACATTTATCTGAACTTGATTAAATATTTTCCTAATCTTTTCCATTTGAGCATTGGTCTTGTTGGTTGCTGGCCTATTTGGAAATGGCACAATATGCTTGTAAGTTTGCTCATCTGTTTTATTCTTTTAATTAGACTTGAAAGTGGATAGTTGTGAACTTGAAGATGAAGATGGGTCATTTGGAACATATGGTACAATCATAGGAGAATTTGACAATGGATTGTTGAAAATCGAGTGATTAGAAACCTAGTTATCAACATGTTTTTTGGATCTCAGGATATGAACAATGTTGCATTGTTTCGGAATTATGTCATCAGTTTCATTAATAGGGAAGGGGTTCTAAGGATTAGGCATTGGCTGACTATGCAGTATTCCTTTTTGTCTTTCATTTAGTGAGTTAGCCAATTGACCTATTTGAACCTCTAGCCTATTAATAGCTTGGTTATAATTGTTCATCATTGAGGCTTGATTTTTTGATAAGGTTTCTATCATTCATTCCAAATCTGACATTTTCTTATCTGGATGATTTTGTTGTTGTTGTTGGTAAGTAGGCTGGAAGTTGCATTGGTAAGTCGATTGAAAATTTGGTTGACTCTGATGGAAATTGGGTTGATGGGTTTGAGCAGTGTATTGGTGTGAAAGTTCTTTCCTTGGCTGCTCAGGACCAGACTGACTCTAAGAAAAATTTGGATGGTTCCTCCATTCCGGGTTGTACGTTTTGGAGTAAGGATTGTAATTGTGTAATACTATTGTTTTGTAATAACTAAAATTAAATTAAATAAAAATAAATAAATAAATAAATACACACATATATATATTTGTTTATGCCAAGTTTTGAACTCCGTTCCTTTGTACCAAATCCTAATATCTAAATCATAATGCCACATTGGCGTGTGGTTAAGTAGGAGAGCTAAAGTATTTTAAACAACCTAAAGTCAAATTTCTAACTGAAAGATCTCAAGAGATCTTTAGGGATCTCTTATCTTAACAACCTGGATTCTTGTCTTAACCAACTGATTCCTAAAAATCCTAATCTAAAAGATTTTATCCTATTATATTACCATAACTCTTTCCTCCTGTTTCTTTTACAAAAAAAGGGGGAAAAGAAAGAAAAGAGTAATAGTTAGAAAGAAGTCTAAATCCATCATTCTTCCTCATCCCTTCACCGCTTCTTAGAACTAATCGTGACGAAAGAACCTGTTAGAGGCTTGGAGATTGAGGAACAGACGAAGGGGATCTATCCAAGTAGGTTTAAATTTTTATGAAGTAAGAATTTTATTTTAAAGCATCATGATTTGATTTGTTCTTATCTAGATTAAATTGTTGAAATAGAATTTAACAATCTATCATGAAATGTAGATTCCCCTAAGATCTAGATAATTGAATGAATTATAAATTAATGACATACCATATTCAAACTTCTTCTTGTCATGAATTTGGTCTCATCCAATATATATTCAAATAAAATAAATTGTATATATATAAAAAATCAATTAAATTTAATTTATCATGCTTAGATTTATTTTTCCAGCAATCATTACTACATCACCCATGTTTAAATAAAACCTATATAAGTAATGAATTATTACCCCAATTAGATTATAGAAAACTTTAGGGAAATCCTTGAATATTAAAAAGAAAAGAAATGAGTTGAATTAAATAAGTTGCATATTAAATAAATAACCAAATAAATAAATTTCCTTCCACAAAGAAATTTAGAACTTAACCCTAACAATCTAAATTAAATCCATATGGTAATGTATCAAGGTATTATTTATGGAGAAAATTAGAAAAGATTCGAATTTATCTATATATGTATATGTATAGGTAGGTATGTATGTTTGTATTAAAAAAATAAATAAACCTACACAACTGCTCTCGGCCAAAGGCCGAAAGCAGACCCTGGGCCTGGCTTAATGGGCCAGGCTCAGATCCAGACAAAAAAAAAAAGAAGGAAAATAAGAATGGGCCTGGCCATTGGGCCAGGCCAGAAACTAGAAAAAAGAGAAGAAAAAAGGGGTTAAATTCAGGGCCCATATTCAGAATCCCAATTTCAGTCCAGCCTACAGATTGTGGGTTCTAATTCATTTAACCCGACCCAAATACAAAAACAGACCCGTTAAGTTTTGAAAAACAATTTTTTTAGCTAGATAAAAATTTAAAAAATAAAAAAATAGGGATAAATATCTAGATAACCCCTAACATCTACTGAAAAATTTTGGGGTTAATTGCAAATCATATTGTACTGAATCACTACCATCAAAGTTGAAACCCGCTATTCTAATTTTCAGACCCATTAGGAAAATTTTATGTTTTAAACATTTAAACAACACAAAAATCAGTAAATAAAAATCTGAAAAATCCCATAAACTTTATACTTCATTATGCAACCTTATTTAAAGATCTGTATTGTCCACATTTAATTTAAAATACTAAATAAATAGAATATTTCATGTAAAAGTCAATATATGAAAAGTTCGATAAATTCTAATTCGAATATATATTAATGTAGATTTCTTCGATTGGTGCTTGGACGCGTGATAGCCCAGGTGAGTGTTCTGTTACTCACTATATATGTGTATATATCATTTTGTTTATTTTGGGATGTTTATTGTTGCTATTATTGAATGGTTGATTTAATAAACTTATTGTTAAATTTCTAGAACTTAAAAATTGTTCAGAAATATATAAGATTACAAATATCAATGTTGCATAAATAGATTTTTGTTTTCTGGAATCTCTAAATTACTTTTGATTAGAATTTACTAAATATTCAATAGAAGTAGAAATTATTTATAATTGTGAAATTCTTATTTATTGGAAATTATTTAAAAAGTAATCGAAATTGTTGGAAATTGCAGAAAAGGAATGTGATACTGAATTCTCATATTATATATTGACTACATAGTAGGAGTGATCATATGGTATTGAATCATGAGAACATTGAAAAAAAAGGAGATCATGTTACTATGTCACTGGGTAAGACATTTTTTATTGTCACATAAGTTATTGTTATTGTTCAAACTTGGCAACTTAGATGACATAATCATTGATAACTTACAACTGGGGATGGGAAAATTGATAAAGAAGACGGTGTTGGTATTTTGGGTGGACTTAGGATATAGGTTGCGTAGCCGAAATATGGTTCCACTGCAGGGTTCCAGGGGATGACTGACATCCCGTATTGTTCATATTGTTATCGTTATTGACACATTGTTATTATTATTGATATTGACTACCTAGCGGTAGGACCTGATTCAGCGCCAGGTGATTGGGCCGTGGTTCCGGGCATGCACGAAACCCACCTAAAACACGAATCACCGTCTCCAACTATCAGTTTCAAATAACTAGATAATAAGAATAAACATACACAGGACATCTTGACACATGATGTTACATAGGATAGATTGTAGTAATAAATGGTTATATAATGTATATCACTGTGTTTTATCATGAATCATATATGTTAGAGAATAGTATGTTAACTATATTTTTACATGTTATCTTTGTATCCCCTCTTTTTATCACTCACTTAGGTCGCTATTGACGGCCCTGAGTTTGCATGCTTAGGTTCTGATTCAGAGACTCTACAGGAGCAGGAGTACTTCGAGCACCTTGCTGATCTCTAATAGGCGGATTTTATCCTCATATGTGAGAGACTTTTATTGTTATGTTTTCTATGATTACATTATGTTGTAATAAGTGAAACCTTTGGGGACATTATGTATTTGTTTTCTTCTAGCTGGAATAACTGATAAACCTTGTTTTATTTGAATTAATGTACTAAGGTTTAACGTATTTGTTTTGAAAATACGTCGCCGGCTCTCGTCACGTACCATTTTTATGAGTATTATGATTGCGGGGCGTGACAGGGTTTCTTTGGTATCAGAGCCAGATTTTTAAGTATATAATATTGTAAATTGATATGCTCTTACCCCAACAGTACAAGGTTTAAAAATCCAACTACAAGTACAAGTATGTCTACCATATTTTAATTAATATCTTTATTTTATTTTTAGAGTAATGGCTCAACGACTTCCCTCTGCCCGCATCGCTGCTCGCGAAGATGCCATTGATTTGATGGGAGTACTCCAGGGCCTAGTAGAATCACAGCAGTAGCAGACAACACTTCTTCGGGATGGGTTGATGGCAGCACAATAGACAGCCACGGAGGCCATGGAGAGGTCTGCGACTCCTCGGGGACCAAACCCCAGGAACATTTCAGACTTCAGGAGGTTGCAGCCAGCCACTTTCACCGGTACAGATAAGCCGTTGGAAGTAGAGCAATAACTTGTTGATATGACCAATCTCCTGAATGCAGCTCAAGTTCCGGCAGAAGATCAAGTGGAGGTAGTCAAGGTCCAAATGACTGATGTGGCTTGAACATGGTGGCTCGCTGAGGAGGAACGATTGGAGAGGCCTATACTATGGGAGAGGTTCTCTGAGAGCTTCTATGAGTGGTTGTTCCCCAAGACTGCTAGGAGAGAGATGGAGCAGCAATTCATTAACTTACGACAAGGGAGTCGGACAGTGGATGAGTACGCAGCAGAGTTCTTAAGGCTGAGTCGCTTCGCTCCATACATGGTAGCCGAAGATGAAGACCGGGCAAACCGATTCCAGCAAGGACTGAGGCTGGACATTCAGAAATTTTTGGTCACATAGAAATTGAGGACTTACTCTCAGGTTCTCGGTGCTGCTCGTGGTTTGGAGCAGGTGATGGAAAAGGAGAGCAGGAGCAGATTGCAGACGAGGCCATTCAAGCGTCCTTTCGACCAGAGTTCTAGGGGACCCACAACCAGACCTAGTAATGCCTTACAGAGCAAGCGTCCATTTACTCCTTCCCCACCGATGATGATTTGTGGATTCTGTGAGAAACCAGGGCATGGACGGAAGGAATGTAGATGGGCGAACTGACAATGCTTGAATTGTGGGTCTAAAGATCATCTGGTGGCAGTCTGTCTATTCAATAAGCAGAGAAGTATCATGCCGGCCCCTCCAACATCAGAAGCAGTTAAGAGGAACCTGGTGCTCGCAGGTAGAGGAGCTCCACTTCCTTCACAGCGACAGGTGTTCGAACGGGCTCAGAGGAGGGCAGGAATCGGACGTAGAAGAGGGCAGGCTTTCAACCTGATAGCAGAGCAAGCTGAGACATCAGAGGAAGTTGTAGCAGGTACCATTCTGGTTCATTCCATTCCAGTTGTATCGTTATTTGATTCTGGTGCCCCATTGCTACATATCTACTAGATTCGTTATGATGCATGCTATACCCTGTAATGATATGGATACCCAGTGAGAAATTAGTACCGGGAATGGGGTTATAACCACTAGTAGGTATGTAAGTCTTGTTCTGTGGAGGTTTGCGGAAGACAGTTAAGGGCAGACTTGTTCATGATAGATACCGGTGGATATGATGTGATCCTCGACATGACATGGCTTAGTAAGTACCATGCAGTGATCGATTGCCGAAATAAGAGCGTGATCTTCAGGATTCCATATCAGTCTGAGTTCCAGTTCAACAAGGAGTTGAAGGCATCCAGACAGAAGCAGCAAGGGGACTACGCCACTACAGAAACTCAAGAGAAGCCGATACCGGTTGTGGAGGAATTTTTAGATGTGTTTCCAGAGGATCTACCAGGACTTCCGCCAGATCGAAACTTGGAGTTCGCTATCAAAGTCATCCCAGGTACTGCCCCTATTTCTAAAGCACCATATCGAATGGCACTTGTGGAGCTAGCCGAATTGAAGAAGCAAGTACAGGAATACTCGAATAAAGGCTTCATCAGGCCCAGTTTTTTACCTTGGGGAGCTCCGGTGTTATTGCTGAAGAAGAAGGATGGTAGCAGAAGGATGTGTATTTATTATCGGGAGTTGAACAAGGTCACTATCAAGAATAGATATCCTTTGCCTAGGATAGATGACTTGTTCGATCAACTAACTGGAGCTAAGGTGTTCTCGAAGTTAGATCTTCAGTTTGGATATCATCAACTGAAGGTGAAGGAGGAAGACATTTCGAAGACGGCTTTTAGGACTCGTTATGGTCATTACGAGTTCTTGGTCATGCCATTTGGAGTGACCAATGCTCCAACAATCTTTATAGATTTGATGAATTGAGTGTTCTCTCCATTCTTAGATAAGTTTGTAGTAATATTCATTGATGATATTCTAATTTATTCTAAGAACGAAGAAGAATATGCTGAGCACTTGAAAATCGTGTTACAGACCCTTCGGCAGGAGAAGCTCTATGCCAAACTAAGCAAGTGTGAGTTCTGCCTTAAGAGTGTGGCATTTTTGGGGCATGTTATTTTGGGAGAAGGCATTTCAGTGGATCCTAACAAAGTTCAGGCAGTGAAGGATTAGCCTATCCCGAAATCAGTAACTGAAATTAGCAGTTTTCTGGGGTTAGCTGGATACTACCAGAGATTCGTGCAAGACTTCTCAAGGATTGCAAGACTTCTGACCATGCTTACCCAGAAAGGGGAGAAGTATGTATGGACAGCGGAGCGTGCCAGTGCTTTCGAAGATTTGAAGAAGAGGTTGATGACGGCTCCAATTTTGAAGATGCCTGGTGGAACTGGTGGTATGATCATTTACAGCGATGCGTCAGGGAAAGGATGGGGTGTGTGCTAATGCAACATGGACATGTGATAGCATATGCGTCCAGGCAACTCAAGACCTACGAAAAGAACTACCCTACGCATGATCTGGAGTTGGCAGCGGTGATTTTTACCTTAAAAATTTAGAGGCACTATTTGTTGGCTGACTAAGTGCTGATCTACACTGATCACAAGAGCTTGAAGTACATCTTCACTCAGAAAGAGCTAAACATGAGGCAGAGGAGGTGGTTGAAGCTGATGGCTGATTATGATATTGACCTACAGTATCACCCAGGAAAGATCAATGTAGTACCAGATGCCTTGAGCAGGACACCAGAAGTGTCTATGGTAATGCAGATCACTCAACAGAAAGAATTATTCGAGGAGATGAGGCGAATGGATCTGATGGTAATTCGAAGGGCAATATCTCCCGGCCAATTGATGGTCATGCAGATTCACCCAATCTTATTGGAGAAAATCAGGGAAGCTCAAAGCGGGGATCTTAAGTTGCAAGAATTCAGGGAACAAGTGAAAGCCGGGATGAGGTCAGATATACAGATCCATGCAGATGGGACGCTCCGTTTTGGTAACAGAATTTGTGTACCAAAGAGAGAGGTTAGGCAAGAAGTATGGCTGAAGCCCATAGCTCGGCTTATTCTATACATCCAGGGGGACAAAGATGTACAAGACCTGAAGCATCGGTTCTTGTGGCATGGGATGAAAAGGGAGATTGCTCGGTATGTGATAAAGTGCGTAGTATGTCAGCAGGTGAAGGCCGAACATCAGAGGACAGCTGGACTTCTTCAACCTCTGTCAATTCCTGAATGGAAGTGGGAGCACATCACTATGGATTTCGTCACTGCTTTACCTCATAGCCAGAAGGGTAATAATGCAGTATGGGTTATAGTGGATCACCTCACGAAGTCAGCACATTTCATTCCTTTTAGACTGAGACAGTCTACAGAATTGTTGGCAGAGAAGTATATGCAGGAAGTGGTGAGACTCCATGGTGTGCCAATCAGCATTGTGTCTGATAGAGACACTAGATTTCTGTCCCACTTTTGGAGAAGTCTTCAGGAAAGTTTGGGAACCCGCTTGAAGTTCAGCACTGCATATCATCCGAAGATTGATGGACAATCAGAGTGGACGATTCAGATTCTTGAAGACATGTTGAGGGCATGCATGCTAGATTTCAAGGGATCTTGGGAGGATCATTTGCACTTGTCGGAGTTTGCTTATAACAACAGCTATCAAGCTAGTATTAAGATGGCACCTTTTGAAACCTTGTATGGGAGGAAGTGTAGGTCTCCTTTATGTTGGGACGACATTGGTGATAGGCGACTGTTAGGGCCCGAGATTATAGTTCAGACTGTGGAGAAAGTTAAGGTCATCCGCGAGCATCTCAAGGCAGCTCAGGATAGACAGAAACAGTGGACGGATTTGAGCAAAAGGCCGCTGGTGTTCGAGGCTGGAGATAAGGTATTCTTGAAGATATCTCCAACGAGAGGAGTGATCAGATTTGGTAGTCGAGGGAAGCTAAGTCCCAGGTTCATTGGACCTTTTGAGGTTCTGAAGCATCTGAGGGAAGTGGCTTATAGACTGGCATTACCCCAATCTTTGGATGGCGTGCATGATGTCTTCCATGTTTCTCAGTTGAGAAGGTATGTCCGAGATGACAATCATGTTTTGGATCATACTGAACTGGAGCTTCGGTCAGATTTATCTTACACTAAAAGACCTATGGCTATTCTGGACCGGACCACCAAGGAACTAAAGAAGCAGATCATCCCACTTGTTCTGGTCTCTTGGGGCAGGCGATCTCCGGGAGAAGTGACGTGGGAGCAAGAGGACATTATTCGCGATCGCTATCCTCACTTATTTCATGGCGATTAGGTAACTTCTTTCTTCCTCTTAAATTTAAATTTCGAGGACGAAATTTTCTTATTAGGTGGGTAGAATGTAATACTCATGTTTTCTAATACCTAAAATAAAATGAAATAAAAATAAATAAATAAATAAATACACACACATATATATTTGTTTATGCCAAGTTTTGAACTCCGTCCTTTGTACCAAATCCTAATATCTAAACCATAATGCCACATTGGCGTGTGGTTAAGTAGAAGAGCTAAAGTATTTTAAACAACCCAAAGTCAAATTTCTAACTGAAAGATCTCAAGAGATCTTTAGGGATCTCTTATCTTAACAACCTGGATTCTTATTTTAACCAACTGATTCCTAAAAATCCTAATCTAAAAGATTTTATCCTATTATATTACCGTAACTCTTTTCTCCTGTTTCTTTACAAAAAAAAGGAAAAGAAAGAAAAGAGCGATAGTTAGCAAGAAGTCTAAATCCATCATTCTTCCTCATCCCTTCACCGCGTCTTGGAACTGATCGTGACGGAAGAACCTGTGCAAGGCTTGGAGATTGAGGAGCAGACGAAGGAATCTATCCAAGTAGGTTTAAATTTTTATGAAGTAAGAATTTTATTTTAAAGCATCATGATTTGATTTGTTCTTATCTAGATTAAATTGTTGAAATAGAATTTAACAATCTATCATGAAACGTAGATTCCCCTAAAATCTAGATAATTGAATGAATTATAAATTAATGACATGCCATGTTTAAACTTCTTCTTGTCATGAATTTTGGTCTCATCCAATATATATTCAAATAAAATAAATTGTATATATAAAAAAAATCCATTAAATTTAATTTACCATGCTTAGATTTATTTTTTCAGGAATCATTACTACATCACCCTTGTTTAAATAAAACCTATATAAGTAATGAATTATTACCCCAATTAGATTATAGAAAAATTTAAGGAAATTCTATAATATTATAAAGAAAAAGAAATGAGTTGGATTAAATAAGTTGCATATTAAATAAATAACCAAATAAATAAACTTCCTTCCACAAAGAAATTTAGAACTTAACCCTAGCAATCTAAATTAAATACATATGGTAATGTATCAAGGTATTATTTATGGAGAAAATTAGAAAAGATTCGAATTTATCTATATATGTATATATATAGGTAGGAATGTATGTTTGTATTATCTACACACATGTTCTCGGCCAAAGGCCAAGAGCAGGCCCTGGGCCTGGCTTAATGGGCCAGGCTCAGATCCAGACAAAAAAAAAAGAAGGAAAATAAGAATGGGCTTGGCCATTAGACCAGGCCAGAAACCAGAAAAAAGAGAAGAAGAAAAGGGTTAAATTCAGGGCCCATATTCAGAGGCCCAATTTCAGTCCAGCCTATAGATTGTGGGTTCTAATTCATTTAACCCGACCCAAATACAAAAACAGACCCGTTAAGTTTTGAAAAAACAATTTTTTTTAGCGAGATAAAAATTTGAAATAAATAAATAAATATAGTAATAAATATTTAGATAACCCCTAGCATCTACTGAAAAATTTTGGGATTAATTGCAAATTATATTGGACTGAATCACTGCCTTCAAAGTTGAAACCCGCTATTCTAATTTTCAGACCTGTTAAGAAAATTTCATGTTTTAAACCATTTAAACCACACAAAAATCAATAAATAAAAATATGAAAAATACCATAAACTTTATACTTTATTATGCAACCTTATTTAAAGATATGGATTGTGTTGGCCCAATGGCCTTCCACTCTAGTTTTGATGATGATCAACACTCATGTAGTTATGTTTACTAATATTCTTGTGTTTCTAAGTTTCAGATCATTAACAGGATATTAGGTTGGTGATTAGCTTCAACAAGATGATTAGAAGCTATTCATGATGATTCCGGTGCCAAAGCTTAAAGATCATACCTTTGCACTTGGAGAATCACGGAGTTTGGACCGAGTCTACTTGAAGATGAAGATCGTCAAGAAGACTTAGGTATCTAGTTTAGAGTTTGTGTTTTAGATCCATATTTGTAAAGCTTAGTTTAGTTGATATGCTCAAGTGCACAAAACACACACGTTTCATGATTTGGTTTTTGGTTTTTGGTTTTCATGAATAATAGATCAAAACAAGTTTACCTTATACCTATGTATATTAGATATGTTTTAGATATACATACATGCTTTAAACTTGCTAGACAAACTTATTTTGACTATCCTATTCATGTTTTGGAAAATTCTAGTTTGATAAAATACAAGTTTTGTTTTTGATAAAATTGGCAAGACATAAAAATGAATTGATATGATTGATATATGTCTTGAAATTTTTATCACAAGTTTGGTTATCAAAGTAAAATGATAAAACAAGTTTTAGAAAAACATATTTTTAGAAAAACAGTTTTTATTGTGATTAAAACTATTTTTTAGATTTACTGTGAATTTATGGGATTTTTATTGAGTGAAAAGACCTATTTTCAAATCCCGTATCTGTACAGAACTGTGGACTGTGCTGACAGGCTGGTCGGTCGACCGTGTCGGTCGACCGCACCAAGGGCCGGTCGACCGTTGCGGTCGACCGACGTGCACAGACGTGCACGTCTGTTAGGCACAGACACGGTCGACCGGGACGGTCGACCGAGTTGAGAGCTCTGCTCTCGGGTTTTTTCGGTCGACCGGGCCGGTCGACCGCTATTGCCCAACGGTCACATTTTTGACCGTTGGCGGTCGACCGGGCCGGTCGACCGGTGGCCTGTCAGGCTGCCACATCAGCCTAACGGCTAGTTTTGTATAGGGGCTATATAAACCCCATCTCTTTGGGGATTTTGGCCAAGTTTTTAAGGAGAAAAAATTTCTGGTTTCTAGAGGTTTTAAAACAAGTTTTCAAAAGTGTTTGGGGCTTTAATTCTTCAATCTTTATTGTTTTAGGTTTTTGAAAAAATCAAAGAAAAGAATATTTTGGGAGATTTGTCTTGGTTTTCATTCTATATCTTTTGGAAGGATTTTCCCAAGTGATTTTCTTTGTTGCTAGTTTTCCAAACACCTAGTTTTCCACACTTGAGCTATCTTCTATCCTAAACTATTAGGATCTTTGTTTTGTGGAAAAAGAAAGAGAAAGAAAAAGAGAGTTTGTGGTTTTGAACCACTTGTTGTAAACCCTCCTTTATTTGTTGTATCCCTCTTCGGTAGAGGTGATCGGAGTGGTATTGGTTTGCTCCCTCTTAGATAGAGGTGGAGTTTGGTTGTGAGCCTCTTCGGTAGAGGTGTGTGTGGATTGGTTGTTGTATTGGCTACGGGCCTTACCCCTCGGTTGTGAGGTGGTTGTTTGAGAGAGGAGTTTGGTACTCCTAGTATTGTAAGAAATCCTCTTCGGTAGAGGTTCCCTCGGTGGGAGTTGATATAGTGGAAATCCTACACGGTGGTGTAGGCGGGGATGTAGAGCAAGGTGCTCGAACCTCGAAACAAATCTTGGTGTTTGCGATTGCTCCCATTGTCTCTCTAACTCTCTCTCTTATAATTGTGCAAAGCATCATACTCATCATCATATCATACTTGCTTGTGTTGAGCATTGATTCATTCATATCATATATTGCTTGTGTTGTGCCTTGCATTTCTTATTGTCATATCTATTATATGCTTGGCTTGATTGTGTGTATTTTATATTGCTTGGATTGCTTGTGTGTGTGTGCCTAATTTGTACTCATCCAACAAGAGCTTCACATAGCACCTCAACCCATTTCAAGGGGAATCAAGAGGAGTTAGTCCAGAGCCTCGCAAGGGGAATTCGGCTACACTTGTTGTATTGTATCAAGTTTGTGCAACATTTGCATTAGCTTCCGCATTTAGCGCACTTAGTTTGCATTTAGTTTATTAGATTAGCACTTACACCTATCACCCCCCCTCTAGGTGTTTTTCAATTGGTATCAGAGCTAGTGCTCCTGATACTTAGGCTTAACATCCTAGGAGTGATCCATTTGCTTGCTAATCTCATTTGCATTTGCTTGTTTGCACACATTTAGCTTATACCATGGACTTCATGACCCCTCCTAGCTATGATCCTTCCAACATTGATATTTGGAAGTATAGGATGTCCATGTACCTAAAGACCCTAGGTTTGCATGTTTTCCTTGCGGCCACCAAGAGATGTTATCTTGGTGATTGCAATCATATAGGGGCCAATGCACTAGCCCTAGAGGCTATTAGAAGCACATTACCTAAAGATTATCTTATGTGTGTTTCTAATCTTGATTCCGCTTTTACAGTGTGGAACAAGTTGACAACAACCACCACCTCCAAGCTTCAATTGCCAATCCAAGAAGAGGAATCTAGCGGAGAATCCGAGCCACAACAATGCTATATGGTCCAAGGGAATGACTCCCTTGAGGTACACTCGGAAACTCCATTAGATAGTGATGATGATGCTAGTTCTTCAAGAAATGATATTGTTGATCCACATGCTTTGAATGAAGAACTTTCAATTGTTTGTGAGAAATTAATTGAGAAGTATAAGATTTTGAAAAAGAAAAGTTTAGGAATAGAAAAAGAAAATAAGTGTTTGAATTCTAGACTTAATATTGCTTTGCAAGAGAAAGAGGAGATCTCTAATGATAGGGATTCATTAAGATCTCAACTTAATCTTGTATTAAAAGAAAATGAATTTTTGAAAAATAAAAATGATTGTGAAAACCTTTTAAAGAAGAATGAAAACTTGTCTTCTAAAATTGATTTTGTTTTAAAAGAGAATGTTGCTTTGAAAAACAAAATTATTTCTATTTCAAATGACTTGAATGCTTGTTTAGAGAAAAATAATGTTTTACATAATAAGATTGATTCTCATGTTTGCCATGCTAGGGTAGTTTCACCTAAATCACCCATTGCATGTTCCACTTCTTCTATGCTTGAGAATGATATAAATTTGTTAAAGAAGAAAATGGATTGTTTGGGCTCCACTATGAGCCAATGTGCCATGAACCACTCACGGTTGGAAACCTTGGTTCGAAAGAAACAAGTTCCAACTTCTATGCATGCACACCCTCCACGGCATACACATGCTCCACACGGACACACTCCTCACATGTATGCTCATGTGTACACTTGTACACATTGTGGACGTAAGGGCCACCTTGCTAAATTTTGTTATGATAGATTACATACTCCAAATTTAGCAAAGAAGTTTGTTTGGGTTAGAAATGAGACTAACCCCCATGGACCCAACAAGAAGGTATGGGTACCAAAGACCACCCCTCCTATTATTTTTGATGTAGGTGTGGGCTCTCACATGACGTGAGAGTGATGACACCTTGGAGTGGATGCGTTCCGGACTTAAAGGAAATCTATTGGATGCATCACTTTCAAGGGAAGATTTGGTGGAGATGACCACCATGTTTTGGAGACAAGGAAAGTTGCTTCTTCGGTTTTTGGTAACAATCCTTTACTCCCATTTATTATTTACATGCTTTCCATTTCATTGCTTATAGCATGTTTTGATGTTTTATAGCATGTTTCATTGTCTATGGATTAGTATGTTCATTCCATATTTATTAGATCCTTGACATACATGTATAGTATTTGAGACACATATGCTTATATGAACCCATATTTAGTGTTCTCACTTTTGTTTAAGCTATAATGTACATCATGAATCTAATACATGTGAATTTACATAGTAATCATGTTTTAGTTTTATCATGATGACTTTTATACTTGTTTTGATGCTTCATGTTTTGAATATATGTTTAGATGTTTTCATTAAGACTAGGAATTATACTTGTACATATAGTGGGCCACAAATAAATCTATGTATGTTTGAGCTTGAATGCTTATTTGAACCCATTAGATGTGCTAGTATAGTCTAGTTTTGATGATTCATACATTTCAAACTTGTATTCCATTTTTGGATTTGTTTTATGAGTTTTCATTTCATGTATATGTGTATTTTGCCAAACTTGAAGATATACATGTATACCCCTTGAGTCATTTGCCTTTCATGCAAATATCTATTATGGACTCAAAGTGTGTTTAAGGGATATGTATGTATACTTCTTGTGTTGACAAATCATACATATACCTTGAAAAGAATTGGTATCAAATTGTTTTAATGAAAAGCTAAATTTTCATACTTTTCATGTTTTTCATGTTTCATGTATTTATGTTTAACTTCATGTATATGTCTATCTAGTTCAAACTAATCTTATACATATGCATCTTTTTGAGCCACGTGCCTTCATGAATATACATTTAGTGGACTCGTTGAGTTTTGGATATGTATGTATATTTTAGCTTGTATTAGACATACATATGCCTTGAAGATTAAATAAGGAGTTTTATATGATTTTTCATGTTTTTGATGGAATTATGTTTTAAGGAATAATTGAGCTTAATGAAATATTTTTATGATTATGATATTCACACTTTATTTGTACACTCACCTTTATTGCTTGCTCATGTTTTGTTTTCATGAGTCTTATTTATGCCTAATTGAACTTGAGTGTTTGATATGATGTGAATTTCATGTTTATGGAAAACAATTTTGTTTTATTCCTTGCTTGAAGGATTTCGTACTAGTTAACAAGTTTTCCATTTAACTAGTTGCGATGTTCTTCACTTTGGTAGAGTTTTTCAAACTAAGCTATAATTTTCAAATCTAATTTTGAAAACCCCTACCTTCCAAGGGCGGTAGGATGGGAGATCATGTTCATGTATGCCCTAAATTGAAAATCTTTAAAACTTGAATTATGATTGGGTGGTAGATAATATGATGTATACACTTGAACTTATTGTTATGTCAATTGGTATCATTGAACTCTTTCAATTGGTATCATTTTGATCTTCTTGTATACTCATATATGTTTTGTATGTATGTATGCTTTAAATTTCAAGTATATCAATTTCTATTGGTATCTATTTATCATACATATATATGTTTGTGTTTATGCTAGTGCTTGAGTTTCAATTTTGTTTAAATTGATTACTTTTAAATTGTTATCAAGACTATGCATGACTTTAGTTTGTGTTTCATAAAGGGGGAGAAAATATGATTTTGTATTTCAATTGGTATTTGTACTCCCACACTTTATGATTAAAAGTTGTTTATATGTTTTAAAATGAACAATTCTTACAATTGGTATCAATGTTTCTATGTACAATCTTTTCAATTGGTAAAATATTTACAATTGGTATCATATTTAAGAAATTCAAAATTTGTTTTGGTTTCAAGATTCATGTTTAAGAATTTAAGATTTATGTTTAATTACAATTGGTATCTCATATGTTGTTTAAAGAAAATATTCAAAGTTTTGATTTGTATTTCCTATATGCAAGGAGAGCTTAACATCTCTCTTACATATAGATTCATGTTGAGTATATTATAAATTGAGGAGCTTGACAACTCTTCTTTATATGATATACGTGTGTAGGGGGAGCTTCACATCTCCTCTTATGCATTACATAATATGTGTTATGTGAATTGGGGCTTGTCATCCCTTCTTCATGTAATGCATATGTGTAGGGAAGCTAACTTAGCGTCTTCCTCTTCATGAATGTATATAGCATATAACATATATTGATCCTTGTTTATTGGTATCAAGATGATTCATTGACATATTTTTAATTGATATCATGTTTGTAGTCACCCCTTATTGATTTTATTTTTTGTTTTAGACAAAAAGGGGAGAACATTGTCTTTTATTGTTTTGTTTGACATAAAGGGGAAGAAAGATTTTTACCCCTCGTTTTATTTATGGTTTTGATTACCCCTTTGTTGATGATTGACAAAAAGGGGGAGAAAGATTTATGAAGTTTTATATGCATGCTTATGTTTTATATGCATATATTATGTTTTAATATCCAAAGCTTGCTTTGTAATTGTTGTACTTGGTATCTAGAGTTTATATATGCTTCTTTATGTTTTTGCATATATTGAGTTCATGCATATGTTTATATGCATATATTATGTTTTAATATCCAAAGCTTGCTTTGTAATTGTTGTACTTGGTATCTAGAGTTTATATATGCTTCTTTATGTTTTTGCATATATTGAGTTCATGCATAAGCAAATAAACATAAATATATGAAAAATATGTATGTCTCTTGTTTAGAATCATAAGCTTTCATTGCATATTTATTTATTCATTTGTTATGCATGAGTTAAGGGGGAGCTTCCTTGAAGCTTATCTTTAATCCATGCATATATAACTCCATGAGTTTTGTCATCATCAAAAAGGGGGAGATTGTTGGCCCAATGGCCTTCCACTCTAGTTTTGATGATGATCAACACTCATGTAGTTATGTTTACTAATATTCTTGTGTTTCTAAGTTTCAGATCATTAACAGGATATTAGGCTGGTGATTAGCTTCAACAAGATGATTAGAAGCTACTCATGATGATTCCGGTGCCAAAGCTTAAAGATCATACCTTTGCACTTGGAGAATCACGGAGTTTGGACCGAGTCTACTTGAAGATGAAGATCGTCAAGAAGACTTAGGTATCTAGTTTAGAGTTTATGTTTTAGATCCATATTTGTAAAGCTTAGTTTAGTTGATATGCTCAAGTGCACAAAACACACACGTTTCATGATTTGATTTTTGGTTTTTGGTTTTCATGAATAATAGATCAAAACAAGTTTACCTTATACCTATGTATATTAGATATGTTCTAGATATACATACATGCTTTAAACTTGCTAGACAAACTTATTTTGACTATCCTATTCATGTTTTGGAAAATTCTAGTTTGATAAAATACAAGTTTTGTTTTTGATAAAATTGGCAAGACATAAAATGAATTGATATGATTGATATATGTCTTGAAATTTTTATCACAAGTTTGGTTATCAAAGTAAAATGATAAAATAAGTTTAGAAAAATATATTTTTAGAAAAACAGTTTTTATTGTGATTAAAACTATTTTTTAGATTTACTGTGAATTTATGGGATTTTTATTGAGTGAAAAGACCTATTTTCAAATCCCGTATCTGTACAGAACTGTGGACTGTGCTGACAGGCTGGTCGGTCGACCGTGTCGGTCGACCGCACCAAGGGCCGGTCGACCGTTGCGGTCGACCGACGTGCACAGACGTGCACGTCTGTTAGGCACAGACACGGTCGACCGGGACGGTCGACCGAGTTGAGAGCTCTGCTCTCGGGTTTTTTCGGTCGACCGGGCCGGTCGACCGCTATTGCCCAACGGTCACATTTTTGACCGTTGGCGGTCGACCGGGCCGGTCGACCGGTGGCCTGTCAGGCTGCCACATCAGCCTAACGGCTAGTTTTGTATAGGGGCTATATAAACCCCATCTCTTTGGGGATTTTGGCCAAGTTTTTAAGGAGAAAAAATTTCTGGTTTCTAGAGGTTTTAAAACAAGTTTTCAAAAGTGTTTGGGGCTTTAATTCTTCAATCTTTATTGTTTTAGGTTTTTGGAAAAATCAAAGAAAAGAATATTTTGGGAGATTTGTCTTGGTTTTCATTCTATATCTTTTGGAAGGATTTTCCCAAGTGATTTTCTTTGTTGCTAGTTTTCCAAACACCTAGTTTTCCACACTTGAGCTATCTTCTATCCTAAACTATTAGGATCTTTGTTTTGTGGAAAAAGAAAGAGAAAGAAAAAGAGAGTTTGTGGTTTTGAACCACTTGTTGTAAACCCTCCTTTATTTGTTGTATCCCTCTTCGGTAGAGGTGATCGGAGTGGTATTGGTTTGCTCCCTCTTAGATAGAGGTGGAGTTTGGTTGTGAGCCTCTTCGGTAGAGGTGTGTGTGGATTGGTTGTTGTATTGGCTACGGGCTTTACCCCTCGGTTGTGAGGTGGTTGTTTGAGAGAGGAGTTTGGTACTCCTAGTATTGTAAGAAATCCTCTTCGGTAGAGGTTCCCTCGGTGGGAGTTGATATAGTGGAAATCCTACACGGTGGTGTAGGCGGGGATGTAGAGCAAGGTGCTCGAACCTCGAAACAAATCTTGGTGTTTGCGATTGCTCCCATTGTCTCTCTAACTCTCTCTCTTATAATTGTGCAAAGCATCATACTCATCATCATATCATACTTGCTTGTGTTGAGCATTGATTCATTCATATCATATATTGCTTGTGTTGTGCCTTGCATTTCTTATTGTCATATCTATTATATGCTTGGCTTGATTGTGTGTATTTTATATTGCTTGGATTGCTTGTGTGTGTGTGCCTAATTTGTACTCATCCAACAAGAGCTTCACATAGCACCTCAACCCATTTCAAGGGGAATCAAGAGGAGTTAGTCCAGAGCCTCGCAAGGGAATTCGGCTACACTTGTTGTATTGTATCAAGTTTGTGCAACATTTGCATTAGCTTCCGCATTTAGCGCACTTAGTTTGCATTTAGTTTATTAGATTAGCACTTACACCTATTCACCCCCCTCTAGGTGTTTTTCAGATTGTCCATATTTGATTTAAAATACAGAATAAATAGAATATTTCATGTAAAAGTTAATATATGAAAAGTTCGATAAATTCTAATTCGAATATATATAAATGTAGATTTCTTCGATTGGTGCTTGGACACGTGATAGCCCAGGTGAGTGTTCTCTTACTCACTATATATGTATATATATCATTTTGTTTACTTTTGGATGTTTATTGTTGCTATTATTGAATAGTTAATTTAATAAACTTATTGTTAAATTTCTAGAACTTAGAAATTGTTCAGAAATGTATAAGATTACAAATATCAATGTTGCATAAATAGATTTTGTTTTCTGGAATCTCTAAATTACTTTTGATTGGAATTTATTGAATATTCAATAGAAGTAGAAATTATTTATAATTGTGAAATTGTTATTTATTGAAAATTATTTAAAAAGTAAACGAAATTGTTGGAAATTGCAAAAAAAGGAATGTGATACTGAATTCTCATATTATATATTGACTATATGTAGAAGTGATCATATGGTATTGAATCATGAGATCATTGAAAAAAAAAGGAGATCATGTTACTATTGTCACTGGGTAAGACATTATTTTATTATCACATAAGTCATTGTTATTGTTCATACCTAGCAACTTAGATGACATAATCATTGATAACTTACAACTGGGGATGAAAAAATTGATAAAGGAGACGGAGTTGGTATTTTAGGTGGACTTAGGATATAGGTTGCGCAGCCGAAATACGGTTCCACTGCAGGGTTCCGGGGGATGACTGACATCCCGCATTATTCATATTGTTATCGTTATTGACACATTGTTATTATTATTGATATTGACTACCTAGCGGTAGGACCTGGTTCAGCACCAGGTGATTGGGCCGTTGTTCCGGGTATGCACGGAACTCACCTAAAACACGAATCACCGTCTCCAACTATCAGTTTCAAATAACTAGATAATAAAAATAGACATACACAGGACATCTTAACACATGATGTTACATAGGATAGATTGTAGTAATAAATCGTTATATAATATATATCACTGTGTTTTATCATGAATCATATATGTTAGACAATAGTATGATAACTATACTTGATTATGCACGTGTTGCTAGATTTTTACATGTTTTCTTTATATCCCCTCTTTTTATCACTCACTTAGGTCGCTATTGATGACCCTGAGTTTGCTTGCTCAGGTTCTGATCCATAGACTCTACATGAACAGGAGTACTTCGAGCACCTTGTTGATCTCTAGTAGGCAGATTTTGTCCTCATATGTGAGAGACTTTTATTAGTATGTTTTCTATGATTTCATTATGTTGTAATAAGTGAAACCTTTGGTGACATTATGTATTTGTTTTCATCTAGCTGGAAAAACTGATAAACCTTGTTTTATTTGAATTAATGTACTGAGGCTTAACATATTTGTTTTAAAAATACGCCGGCTCTCATCCCATACATTTTTTATGAGTATTATGATTGTGGGGCGTAACAAATTGGGTCTGTCATACGCTGCATTTATATTTTCAGGGAATATCTGTTGAGCCTGGTAAACTGGACACTCCTCAAATAAGTAGGTTAATGCTTGGCAATGGTGCGATCCGGACTGATCACTTGTGTTGGGTTGACCTGATTCACTGAGTTTGGTTCCCTAGCCTCAAGTAGTTCTAATCTCCTCATCAATTGTGTGATTTTCACCTCAGCAGCTATAGAGGACTCAATTGAATGCATACCAGTTATGAAAGTTGTAGGGTTAGTCTTTTCAGGGCAAAGATTCTTACTGAATGGTTTTCTCGGTTAAGGCTTCATATAAGTCCAACCCTGATGCTCATCTTTTCTTCAAAAGTTCTTCCTGATGAGGGCAGTCTTGTGGATGAGACATAATTTCTTAAGAAAAATCTTAACAAAGTCATCCCATGATGAAATAGAACTAACGGGCAAGTTGTACAACCATTTTTTGCCATTTCCTTAAGTGTGAAGGGAATAAACCTCAGCCTAACAGCATCTTCCCCTAGTTCGGGAATTCTCATCATCAAGTATACTTCTTCAAACTCTCGAACGAAGAAAAACACGTCCTCAGATTCTAAGCCATGGAACATAGGGAGTGTATTTATGAATTGGGGCTTCAGCTCAAAGTTGTTTCCATTAGCCTCAGGTAATATAATGCATGAGGAAAGTAAAGTACGAATTGGGTAAAACTTGTCTTGGAGTGAAACGTGATTGGTCATGATTGGATTTGTGTCAGCAAGTGGTGTGTGTACAAGTGTAGTATTCCTAACAAGTCTTGATGTAATAGGATCCCTGTACCACTCTTACATGCACAACACAAATAACGTTCACCCAACAAACAATCGGGAAAAAAATAACAAATAATAATAAAGAAAAACGATCACCAAGCCTATCTAGGATTCCTGGACCTAGATGACTCCAAACTGGTCAATTCTCTGAGGAAGGTTGTTGCTTGAATCAGACAACCAGCTAATCAGCCATGTAGGGGCAAAATACGGTGGGAAATATCTGTGCGTAAGCAACAGGCCTTAATTACGCCGAACCATGATATCTTCGAGGCTTAACCTCTTAATCCCCATTATTAGACACTAATTTGACTAGAGTATGATTCAAACTAAGTTCCAACCACAGTTAATCTCCTATCGAGCTGGATGTCCCTAGAGGCCAACGTCTATAAATTTTTAGATTAAGTTTGGGATTGAGTACTTGGAATGTTGTTTTTAGGCTAATAAAAGGTGATGAAATCCCCACCTTACCTTATTTATTTGGGTGGTGCCTTTAAAGTCAATTTGTGCAAATGTACAGAATACACAAATAAGATTCACTCAAAGTGATTAAATCAATAAAGAGATGAGTCCTATTCTATATGCTATACGCACATACATTGCTCCAGCACTCTTCAACAGTAAAGTAAAGGAATTGAAAAGACACGTGCCTAGAATGCAAATGTCTAATCAATTTTTAAAGTTTCAACAAACTTTTTACTGTTGGTTATTAGTAGGAACCTGGTGATGACATACAAGAAACAAATATTGCAATAAGCTAGACTTTACAAAGTAAGCAACCCTGAAAAAAAGATTGTCAGTAGTCAACTCCTTCCTGTCGCGGAAACTTAGTAAAAGTGGAGAAAACGTGGCAAGTTGGAGGGTTCTTGGTCTCTGCTTTCTAGAGCAGTTACTGCAATACTTAGTTTCTTGTTTTCAAAACCTGTAACCTGCAACAGAGAAGAAATATTCGTTTAGTTCTAAAAACTAACAAGAAACCGTTGCCCTCCCCGGCAATGACGCCAAAAATTTGTTCAGGCTGTTATGTCAGCAATCACTCTGACTTTCTGTTACTGCTCAGGTGTACTGCGGGTGCTTCTAAAACCACGAGAATATTCCCTAGTTCGTTACATGTATGGGCTTTTTGATTTGGGTTCATTTATTCTCTTTTAAATCCTTGAATTAATTTAGATTTGAGCCTTCTTCTCCATTAAAGATTGGACCTGAAATTTAAGAATAATAGCCATTAAAAAAACTTATTTTTATTGATAAAACGTATGACACTGTGATGCAAATGACGTAAAATGGAACACTAATCAGACTGCTGATGGCTGGTGTCTGTTCAACTTGCCATTTCGGATGACAGTAAAATTGTCTATGCATCTTGCAGATGGAAAAGACAGTGGAGATCAACGAGATCAGCTTGTTTCTGAAAGATCTAGAAATATTTGGTATTGCCCCTGGTGAACACATGCAGAGCAGTGTTCGTGAGACGAGTCCAGATCACTCTCAGCATTTAGGTGGATTTAACCTTGGGGGAAGTAACCCTTTGGAGCAGCTTGGATTATTCAGGAAAGACGAAGGAAGAAGAGGAATGTGGGCCAGCTAGTAGTCCTCAGGAAAATGATTTTGAGGAGGAAGAAATCGATTGAGAACGGCTTAATCTTACTTTCGCTTTTGCGATGTTCCTTTGTTCGACCAAGCGAGGAAAAATCAAGTAAAGCTTGCTGTTGGTCAACGACACCGGGTCCAATCTGCATGCATTTTGAGTATCCAAATGTTTTGAGTCATAACCAAGTTGAAGGCTTTTATTGTTGGTTGCGGCTCTAACGAATGATTCTTTATGGCATTACTGGCATTTTGTGGGGGTGGAAGAAGGGCTGTTTGTAGATTTCTGTTCATATGTAAGATCCTCTATTATCTCCCCCAACTTGAACTGTAAGCTAATAGTGGGGGTAATGGAAACCAAAAAAGAAAGGAAAAAGAAAGAAAGAAGGGGAAGTAGAAAAAAGAAAGGAAGGGGAGGAAGAAAAAGAATACATTTGATTATTTATTTAAAGAAATATGCTGCCGCTGCTCCCAATTAAAGTATCTATCATTGTTAGCCTATTTAGATAAGAGCAAACATTGTGTGTTTCCACCTGATGCCAATGACCGTCGACCTAAATATAATGTTATTCTTTGATTTGTACAAAGTTGTTCCTTGAGCAAGGTTATTTCATATTTTTCTCAGAAAGATTACAAAGACGTGCAACTGGTTTATGTGACGGTAGTACTCTCTGATCGATCTCGATCTTGACATGTTACAAGATCGGGCACACAAGATGGTATGTAATTGACAGATCAACTCAGTTCTTTTTTGATGGGACATGGATGCAGGAGAGATTCACCAATAACAGAGACAATTATAAGAATTACAAGGGAAACTCTTATGTACGGAACCAATTATGCCTCTCCCTCTTTCTTCTTTTATGTAGACCTGACCCCCGTTCTGGTTCCGGAACGGGCAGTTTTGAGTTCCTCAAATTGAGGAACTTAGGGGTGCCGCCCCGACCGGCCCGGGTTACCCAGGCAGGGAACTAGGTGGGTTCGCCTGCCCGGAACCGGCCTGGGTTAGCCTGGGCACATCCCGGCCCAGACTATTCGGATCGTTGCCCGTCCCGGCATGCCCCCACACCCGGGGCGCGCCCGGGTTCGGTCGCTTTGGCCCGCGGTCGGGCCACAGCTGGGCCACCCTCGAGATCGGGCCGAAGCTGATCCGTGCCCGGGCCAGCTCGGCCAACGGCTATTTTAATAGCCGTGTTGAGCTGGGCCGGTGGGGTTTCGTAATTTTCTTTTATCCCCCCCCCCCCCCCCCCAACGGCTATATTGGCCCAAAATATAGCCGTTTGGGGTTTTTTGTAAACTTTTTTTTACAAATACCCCCAACAGATATATTGACCGGAATTTGTTTTTTCTAAAAAAATTTACATTTTAACTACCCATTCCTCTTTATAAATACCCACTCTTCCTCACTTCATTCTTCATAAAAAACTCTCTAAAAATCTCTAAAAATTCTCTTAAATTCTCAAGTGTTCAAACTCTCAAGTTTCTCGAGTTTTCAAGTGATCAAGCTCTCTCCACTTCTCCTCAAGTTCTTAAGTGATCAAGGTCCCTCAACCTCTCCTCAAGTTCTCAAGTGCTTAATCTCTCACAATTTCCTTCAAGTTCTGGTATTTATATTTTTGTCAATTTTAGTTTAAAAATGGACCCACACTCTTCATCAGCAAGTACTAACAATCTTTCTTCTTCTAGGTATAATCATAATTTAGATTTAACTAGTCAAGAATGGTATGATTTGCATATGCCTTTACCCGACACCCCAATACTTCCATTCACACAATAAGAAACACCATTCACAGATTTTATTGCTTCTTCTGAGAAACCTTCTAATCCACTTTCTACTTCCACTTCTGAAGTTGCTTTCATGGCAGAAGAAAATTTTGAGGTTTAAAAATTTTTTAAAAAAGAAACTATCAATGAAGTTAGGAAGGCTATATGTAAGATTTGTCCTGATGTTTATTATGCTTTTCCAAAAAATAGTGAAACCGGCGCACTATTTAGGCACATTAGGGCTAAACATCCACAGAATCAACCACGACAAATAAAAATTTGTACTTTGGTTAACGCGCTAAGTACTTTTACTTATAATCGTCAAAGAGGTAAAACTAATCTTGCTAAATATTTAATTTAGGCTGAACAACCTTTTAGTTTTGTTAAAAATGAAGTATATACAAATTTATTAGAACTACTCATAATCCTGAATATGATTTGTTCTGTAAAGATACTATTAGAGTAGAAATGTTCAGGGTTGTTGAAGAAAGAAAACAAATTTCAATTGCAACTTTTCTTCTATACCACAAAGAGTTGCGCTTATTTCTAATTGCTGGGAAACTCTTAACTGCTTTCATTACATAGTTGTTACTGCACATTTTATTAATTTTGACTGACTTTTAAATAAAAGAATTATTGGTTTTAAAAAATTTTCTTTTCCTCGTAATGGTTCTAATCCTAGTCAGACTATTATGAAAGTTGTTAGAGAAGTTAGACTTGAATTTAAAATTTTTTCTATTTCAGTTGATAATGCTAGCAATAATACTGTTGCAATTAAACTTTTAAAAAAATTATTTTAAATTGGTTTGAATGAAAAACTTTTTCATATTCATTGTATATGTCATATTATTAACTTGTGTGTACAAGAAGTTTAAAATGTATAGATACTTATATTCAAAATTTAAGAAACATTATTTTATTTATTAGAAGTAGTGGCCCAAGAAGGTAAAGCTTTAAAGAAAGTTGTTCTAGTGTAGGCTTGCAAATTAGAAATATATCTCAGGACATAAGGACTCGTTCGAACTCAACATATAATATGTTGAGGAAAGCTATTCCTTATCGGACTCCGATAGATATGTTTATTTTCACAAAATTGCTAGATATCTTTATTTCCGATGCTGATTGAAAAATTATTGAAGTGCCTTGTGAATTTTTAAAAAAATTGAAAGAGTACCAAAATTATTTTCTTCTTTACTTGAAGATATTATTGTACTTATGGAAGAAAAATTCAATAAGTATTTTAAACATTTTTTTGCAATATTTTATTTTGCTATCACTATGGATCCATGTATTAAATTTGAAGGATGCAAATATTTACTTGAAAATTTTTATGAAAATGAATTATCCTAATCGTTTCTTAGTATAGAATGAATTGAGCTTTTTATAAATAATATGTATGATTTTTATGATTCTCAACTTGAAAATAAACAATCATCCCAACTTGCATCGTTATCTAGGCCTAAAAGTTTTTTATTACCTGGAGTATTATCTGCATCCAAAAGATCAAGAAGTTTAGACTCATTGAATGAGCTTCTTTATTATTCTACTCGTGCTATACCTCCTGAGAGTGATGCAGATTCAGGATTTGAAAATTTTGATATTTTGATATGGTGAAAATTACAGAAATCGACATATCCTGTGCTTTCTATCATGGCGCATGATTTACTAACCCTCCTACCTCTACTGTACCTTAAGAATCTATTTTTAGCACAGCTGGACGAATGCTGACTGATTCAGGAACTACTTGGCGTCTGAAACTATCGAGATGAGCATCTGCGGGAAGGATTGGTTCGATGCAGAGAAAAGAAAGCAGAATAAAACAGAACATGAAATCATTAAAAATTCCCTAGAAGATGAGTGAAGAAAAGAAGATCTTTTATATTTATATAATTGTATTTGTATCAATTTCAATTTATATAATACATGTGTAATTTTATCAATTTATACAGCTATACTTCAATTATTTATATTAATCTTTTGTATTTGTATCAATTTATCCAATTTATTGAATTGTTAATAAAAAATTTACATTTACATTTTACAACTTGTATCAAATTTGTTCACATTTGAGTGTTTTTTTAGATTTTTTAAAATTTTTAGAATTTTTTTAGATTTTTGTAGATTCTTTTTTGAATTTTTAATATTTTTTTATAATTTTTTAAATTTGGTCAGAATTATTTTTTAATAACCCAGGCGAGGAGGCCTGGAGAGGGAGGATGCGGAGGGGAAGGGGGAGCTGCGGGGGAGAGGAAGGAGGAAGAAGGGGAGCTACGGGGAGAGAGACTGAGGGAGGAGGCCTGGAGGGTTAACCACACACTCACAGTAAGAAAAAAATTAAAATGCTGGTTTGAACCGGAACTGAACGGGTCTGGTTCCGAAAATTAGAAAACGGAACCAAATCAGTATCTGACCAGTGCCGGTTCAGTTTGAAACTGGCTCCTTGCCGTTTTGGTTTGGTTCCAGTTCAAACGGCTTGTATCCTGTTCGGTTCAACGGTTCGAGCCGAACCGTAATCAGGTCTACTTTTATGTCTCATTCTCGTTCTTACACAATGAGAGGATAACTAGAAGCTAAAATACCCCTTATAATTCTAAGAGGTTTTTATATAGTGCTAACAAATTTATTATTAGTCACTCAATGACATCTACCGCCACCAACTAATTTTATCTTAACAAAGGTTCAAGTTCAAAAAATTGACTTTAAGAGTTACACATCAAACTTTGTTGGATTGTCCCATCCATGTAAGAATATGTCAAATAATATGTGATGCGGAATATAAAAAATAAACCCTAAATTATTGTTGGTTAACTGAGAGAAAAAAAATGCTACGTATCTCTCCAATGTTCGGTTTTAGGTTGTGTTTGACAACAAGAGCTGAAGAGTTAAGGACCTTTGGAGATGAATAACAGCAAGAGCCAGGAATTATATTTTTGTTTTGGACAAAGATGAAGTAAGCAAGATCCAAGATTTCAAATAGAGAGAAAAGAGGAGAGAAACTAATTTTCAAAGTTATGATAAAACTAGTAATATTCGAGTTTTGTATTTTTGGGTGGTTTTGAAACGTGATACATTAGAATCTCTAGATAGTTTAATAAGTCATGATTAGTTGCTAACTCTTACTAATTTTAAATTATTTTGCAAGAATTAGCAAAAGTTAGGTTTAAAACTAAATATTACTATAGTTACAGGTAATGATTGGATATTAATATAAATAGATATTTGGAAATAGTCTAAATACATCTGAATATGATTTTGGACGTTGGTTTGGTTCCAGTATCAAATGTTAGGCTGTAACTGTACACAAAATTCATTCTGTTTCTAAAAAAAAAAAGGTGGCTCTTACTTTTTATAGATAATTCCCTAAAAAAAAATACCAGCCAGAGCTTTCCTTCAAAGTTTTCGACTGTCAAAGTCTCAATTTATATAACGCAGTAAAAAACATCCTTCCAACATTCCATTCTCATTTCTTTCCACCTTCTCCTCTCTGCTTAAGCGTCAAAAGCTTTCCTTCAGCAATCCATTCTTATTTTCTTGTTCCATTCATTCTCCTTCTTAGTTGAGAACAATGAATTCCTCAATGGCGGGCTATGACAACAAGACTGCTGTCGAGGGCAACCACTTCGATCTCCCTGACATGCAATTTGGCAGCAATGACACAACGTGCATCCCCTACGAATTCACTCAGTTTAGGGTCCACTCCTTTGGTTTCTTTAATGGGGAAATACCCTTCTTCTTTCCTTTCCCCACCCTCATGTTTCAAATACTGTGCATTATGATCGTCACTCGCTTCCTCCACTTCCTCCTTCGACCACTCAGGCAGCCTCGAATCGTCTGTAACGTCATCGTGCGTAAATCCTTCTCTCCATTTCTATTATTCACGCCAACATAGAGAACGACACAAATTTATAATACAAGTATATGTTTTTTTATGGCACAATATTATAGTCGTACATATATAGGTAATAAACATGATTTCACTTCATACTTAATTTATTTGTTCTACGTTTCCAGGGTGGCATTCTATTGAGCCCTGGGGTGCTCGGGCTCATAAAGATTGGTGGCGAAGATGAAACTGGCCATGAGCATCTTTGGAAGATCACAGAATTTCTCTTCCCCACTGATTACTTCTCCCTCATTCACACTATCGCCGGCTTCGGAATCATGTTCCACCTATTCCTCGCTGGGGTCAAGATAGACCCCAAGATGATCCTTCACTCGGGAAGGAAAGCATGGGTCATCGGCACCGTCAGCTTTATCGCGCCCTTCATCGCCTTCAGCATAGTTTGCTGCACAATAGATTCCCGTATCATCAGGAGCAAGTTCTTTGCCTTTGTAGTGGCTTCCATATCTATTACATCCTTCCCAGATCTTGCCGACATTCTCACAGATTTCCATCTCCTCAACTCGGAACTGGGCCGCCTCGCGATGTCCTCTGCCATGGTGCACGGCATCTTCGGATCTGTATTCATGGCAGCTTTCATTGCCATCAACCAAGGCCAGGGAGACTGGGAGAAGTCTGTGTTGGCACTGCTGTCACTGGCAGCAGTTATTGTCATCATTGTGTTTGTCTTTCGGCCGTGGATGCTTTGGATCATCAGGCACACCCCGAGGGGAAGACAGATTGAAGAGAAGCACATCTTCGCGATTCTTATCACGGTGATAGCAATGGGATTTGTAAGTGACCTCATCGGGGCTTCATTGGTGTTTGCTCCGTTCGTGATGGGGCTAGCTGTGCCAGATGGTCCTCCGCTTGGGGCAGCACTGGTCGAGAAAGCCCAACTGTTGGCAGGGGATGTGATGGTGTCGTTGCTTTTTTCGGTGAGCGGGATGAGTGCTACTTTGGATGTGTTCATCCAGTGGAGGAAAACCCTGTTGAGACCATTAGTGTTGATGATGGCACACCTCACCAAGTTACTGGGGACGATGGTGTCAGCGATGCAGTGCAGGATTCCTGTGTCAGACGCGTTCTTGCTGGGTCTCATGATGAATTTCAGAGGAGTCTGTGAGATCCTCACACTCCTTCACTTCAAAAATGGAGCGGTACCTTCTTTCGTTTTTTTTTTTTTTGACAAGCTAATGAATTAAATTCTCACGTTCTTCTTTCACTCAACTGTTTTAGTAGTTGTTTGTGCTTGCAGCTTTTCAACGACGAAAGTTACACAAGTTTTCTGCTGACATCCGTGCTGGGGACCTGCATCACAGTGCCACTGGTCTCCATCCTCTACAAGCCTATGCGCAACAGCTACAACCTTGGTCGTCGTACAATCCAACAACTCAAGCCTCACACAGAGCTTCGATTACTGTTGTCCCTGCGGAACGAGAAACCCATCCCCTCCATCATCAACCTTTTGGAGGCTTCTTCTCCAATGCAAGAGATGCCTCTGTGCGTCTACACGCTCCACCTGACAGAACTTGTGGGCCGAGCCAGCTCCCACCTTATTGCGCACAAGAATAGGAAAGGTATCATCAACCCGTCTCAAATGGATCGCCTCCACAATGTGTTCATTAAGTATGAGCAGAGCAGGATGGGACAGGTCACAATCCAGCCATTCACGGCGATAACGCCTATCAAGACCATGTACCAAGATGTTTGCTCTCTCGCGGCAGAGAAGAATGTTGCGCTCATCGTTGTACCATTCAATAGAAATCATGGAGCAGCCTTCTCTGATTATGATTCGATTGTTCGGAGCAACATTACTGCCATCCAAGAACAGGTACTTGTTTGAGTTCTTCCTATCTTTATGAGGTAGAAGATAATTTCACTATATTCTTGAGACATAACATTTGATCAATTGAATTGGTACAGGCTTCATGCTCTGTTGGCATTCTCGTCTACCCAGATACCTTGGGGGCCAGAACTCCAGTCTCAGGCCATTTCCAACGCATAATTCAAGCCTCAGGCGAGTTCCAACACCAAATCGGCATCCTCTTTTGGGGTGGTCCAGACGATCGGGAAGCCTTGGCCTATGCATCCAGGACGGTTCGTCGGACTGGCGTCAGCCTCACTGTAATCCATTTCATGTTGACTGCTGATCGGAGGGACATTAAAGAACAGAAATTGGATGATAATTTGTTGGCGAGCATTCAATACGAGAATGCCCACAACGACCAGTTTGTCATCGAGAAGGTTGTGGTGAAGGATGCGGAGCAGACAATCCAAGCTATCAGGTCAACTGGATGTGGATACGATCTCCTGCTCGTAGGGCGAAAACAAGGTGACAACTCATTGCTCGACGAGCGAATGGCGGAATGGAGTGAATTCCCAGAGTTAGGGGTCGTCGGAGACATGCTTGCATCAAACGATTTTGATTGTTCGAGTTGTATGCTTGTTATGCAACGTGCTTGAGGAATACAATATTCATGAAGTTTACACAAGGAACCAACAACATGAGTTTGGAGTCTCCTCAAGGATAATAATACGGACTTTTGTTGCAAAATTAATGCTTTTAGCATAAATTTAATTTTTCGCAAATATGAAGTAAATGAAAACATGATGCCGAGTATACCAATACAAGAATGAGTTTATTTCTACTTCCCAAGCAATGTAAGATATTCTATAGTAAAGAAGAGGAGGTCCAATGATCAAAATGCTTTTCAGAAATGCAATGGACGGGCTAAAAGATTTCTAGTAGACTACTTATTTATTCTTTATCCCCTTGAGTGTTGACTTACCCCTATCAAATATGCTCCAAAACCCCAATACAACAAGATGCAACATAAAATCAACAAATCAAAGGAATTTATGATTTCCTTGTTTGATTTCATAATTTGAATAGAAGCCATCGATTGAAACCATTAAGCACACAAACATACATGTTGCCGTGTCTCCCTGTCCTTCTGAAGATTTCCCAAGTTGTATATGTGAGCCAGTAGACTTCAATTTATAGTATTGAGCTTATTTGTTGTTAACATATCCATATATAAGCATGCAATACATTGTATTTAGACATGTATAGTTTTCTTATTTCTCTCTCCACACTTGTAAATATTAATGTAATTGCGTGGTAAATCAATATACATAAATTACACTCTCAAAATTATCATGGTATCAGAGCATATTCAAAAACCTTAACCCTAACCTAGTTGTCTCTCTTCTTCTCGAGCTTGATCTCGTCTTCAGCCCAATAGCCCAAGGCCAAACCCCTATATAATATCCTTCCTTTTCTCTTCCTCACACCCGTGACCTAACCCTAACCCTACCATCACTGTAGCCCACTCCGCTGCCACCCATGCACTGCTCAGCCTGCCTTTGCTCCATCGCCAGCTGCCTGCAAACCCGCGTGCGAGCCCTCCTGCATCCCTTCCTTCCCTCGCTAGTGCCATCCCCTTTCTTCTTTGCCTTCTTCTCCATGCAACCCTAGCCGCGCTACTCCCCGTCACTCACCTCCACCGTACCTCTAGGATGACGTCGTCGGCCTCCCCCTTTCTTACCTTGCTGCACGGCCTCGTCATCTTGCCCCCACATGCCACTGCTCTCCCTTTCCCCATCTCCTCCTCTCTCTTGCCCTTTCCATGTAACCGCCACTAACACTGCCTCCTCTTCCCCCTCCATCGTCTCATGCCTCCTGATTGTTCACCAAAAGTGCATATTTTTAGTCTTATTTTAATGTTTATTTTTTATAAAGCACTACTATTTAATTATTTTATTATTTAGTAATGTGCAAGCCTCAACAATTAAAAAGAGAAAAGAAAAGAGCCCAAAAGATCCCCACAAGTTAAAGAGAAGCCCAAAAGCCCATTAAGCTCAAGCTAATTCAGAAATTATCCTATCCTAAATCAGAGATAAAGAAGAAAGTTAATTTAAATTAAGTTAATTGATTCACTAGTCAAAGATAAAGGAGAGAATTCATATTTAAAATTCAGATTTATAGATAACTTATTTTTGAAGTTATGTAGGAAATAAGGTTATTTTAAATTTCAGAATTCAAACGAGGAGCTAAGGATAGATCTCTAGATGAATGGACGAGTTGAAGCCACATGCCAAACGCATGCCCGGACCCCTCAAAAATGCCTAGTTTTCTCCATTTTTGCCACAAAATATCGCACTTCTGTACCCACGTGCGTGAAAGTTTGGGGGAGTATTCTACTGGGACTCTACTACTGAAATCCCCCATAAATACCTCTAAAGAGTAACAAAGGAGAGACATCTCAGAAAATCAAGTTTAGGGTTTTCTTTAGATCTATTTTTCTTTATGAATTTTCATTGCATTTTCAATTTTTTTTTTTGACTTTGAAGAAGATTTGTAAGAAGGAGAAGCCATTGTAATTCGAGGTGACAGATCAATACAAGGTGCTTTTGTTCTTTTCATATCTCTTTTATTATTTGCTTGTTTTTGCTTTTTATTAGCTTCTTTATTTCATGCAATCTTCTTATTCTAAAATCATGCTTTGTTTCTCTTCTACCAAGTAACTAAATCGCTTTTCATGACTTGCTAATATCACCACCATGAACCTATAGTATTGAATAGAGAACCTAATTAAATTTCATGCATGCTTAAACCTTAGATTTATCTTGAAGGCACATGATGATGATAGTTAGACCAACTACTTTTTAGTACTCTTTAACTATTTTTCTTAATCTATGCTTGGCCATTATCTTGATATTTTAATGTTAAATTTTAATTAGTACTATTTTAATTAGAACCATGTTATTGTCTTATGCATTTTACTTGAATCCTAGAGTAATTTATCATGTTAAAGATTTAGCGTGAAGGTAATTTCTAGTTGGTATTATTTATTTATGCTGGTAGATTATTAGCAAGTTGTGATCTTTCTCTACATTGATAAAAACTAAAGTTTCCAACCAATCTCTTTCTTTAAGTTCTATAAACAAAAGAAGAAAGTGTAAGAAAATAACAATATAAAAACATTTTCATCACATCTCTCCCTAAGGTTTGACCTGTATAACCCACGCTACATAGTTAAATTACTAAGATTTAGAGTCAAAACCAATCAAACAAATACTTTTCATATTTTTTGTACTATTTTTGGCAATCAGATTTTGGCGCTGTTG